>LR756420.1:5162294-5436209 GCA_902729485.2 Mus minutoides
CCATGGCCATGCCACTTGGAGCCTGGTCACCATCCACAGTGCAGAGCCTGGGTGCCAGCAGTAGTACCTCGAATGAAGCGCAGCCACTTGGGCAGGATGTCCGCAGCCTTGGTCTGGATGAGGACCTTGCGGCTATACAGTGCCACGCTGGAGCCCAGTTCCCTGCTCACATCAAACATGGATGGTTTCTGGGAGAAAGGAAAGCATATGACCAGGTGGCACCAGCTGAGCCCACCAGATAAGGGAAGGAACGAAGGACAGACAGACTGAGGGCAGCACCTCCCTGGCTGCATGGATGATGAGCCCCAGGGGTGAGAAGAATGGACACAACTCCTCTCGTGTTGGCTCTGCTGGAATCCATAAGTTCTCTGGAGAAGATGGGACAGCCTCCCCAAGCCATACCCAACAGGGGACCTTAAACAAGTCTTATATGACCCCAAACAGAATTACAACTTATTAGAAGTCAGAAGCAGAAAACCATGGCCCCCAGGCCAAAGTCAGCATGAGTTTCCCTACCACCATTGCAAGACGGGGCCTCTATTCATTTATTTACTGTACACGAGTGCTCCATCTGCATGTACACCTACATGCCAGAAGAGGGTATCAGATCACACTATACATGGTTGTGAGCCACTATGTGGTTGCTGGGGATTAAATTCAGGACCTCTGGAAGAATAGACAGTCCTCTTAACCACTAAGCCATCTCTCCAAGCCTGGTTCTTAATGTTTTTTGTTTTAAATGGTTTTAGGAAAAAGCATTTAAACCTGACTATCTCAGGAAGACATGGAAGTTGGGCTGTAGCAGTAAAGGTCTCACGGACCAGTGAGGCCCTCTGACCACTGCAGAACTGGCAGCTCTCACACTGGGTTTGCAAAGCCCAAACCCTGCGCTCTGAGAAAACACCCACTCTGCCTCAGGACTGGCTGCAGTTGCAGTGTAGGCTGCTCTAGGAAGTCCCAGTGAGCTGAGGCCTAGCACCTCTGCTGATCCACGAGCACCCAAAATTTTAACTAATGGTTAGGGAGGGCCAAGGCCAACCCAGCCCTTTATGAGAGCAATATAAACTGGGTGCTACCAGGGTCCGCTGAAGTGAGGCAGGGGAGTGACCTTGACTACTAGGTTTCTGTAGTGTGGCCCTGGCAGAACTTTAGTACTGCTGCAAGAAAGGAAAGCAGAGGGGAAGCAGGAGCCTGCAGAAGCTGCAGTCCTGTACCACAATGGCAAATACACACTGGAAAGTCTATGCGGCTCTTCTGAGGGTGTGGACACTGAGTTACCCATAACCTTTGGCTTGCCCAGAGCTATGCAATGACCAGCACAGCACCTCACCATCTCTGGCACATAGAAGATGCTACGGATGTTGAGTGGTGCGTCCGTCTTGTAGTGCAAAGTGAAGCGGGGCTTATCATAAGCCTGAGCAATATAACGGTAGAATTCCTCATGCTGAGATTCACTGATGTTCTTTGGGTCTATCATCCAGATGGCCTGGAAATTTATATCAAAGGGGAGTATCATGTTAAAAACACGGTTCTCAATGACTGCACAGAACCCAGACTTATGGACAGACCAGCAGGGACTAGGAAGACTCCACATTGATAGCTCCAGCACTGGTGCAGGTTGAAGGTAACACAGGGATAGATGCAAAGGCTCTGAAACAAGAGCCTCTCTGTGTGACAGCAGGTTGGGAAGGACTAACCAGGGGACCACACAAGAGTATACTTAGCAGAGATAAGGACACTATCCAATAGGCAAGCCTGCAATCTATCCATGAATGGATAGTCATAAAAAGGAACAAGGCTATGCCTGATACAATGTAACTCCCAAATTAGGCAAATCTACAGAGAAAGTTGATTGTAGTTGTAAGGTCTGGAAATGAAAACTGTTAGTGGGGATATACTTTTCAGGATGCTGAAAGTGTTCTAAAACCAGCTGTGGAGATACACCTGGCTATACAACAATTGTCACTAAGTTGGGTGGAGGGGAGCACTTTGTGATATGTAATTTATACTTCAAGGAAAACTGCCTACACCCCATAACTCTGATTTCTCCTGTGGTTCTAAGCAATGAACCCCCCTGCCCCAATCTTTGCCTCCACATCCTTGAGAAGGTTTCTACAGCTGTCTGAGTCTCACAGGCAGCACAGGGCCTCACCTGCAAAGTGTTAATCCGCCTTCCATTAAGGTACAAGGGGAAGCTGACAAAGTTACTGTACTTTGTTACCACATCTGGAGGAGAAAGAAACACAGTGAAGACTGACAGCCTGCCATCCAGGGAGGGCTTACCAGTTCGGTGCAAGGGAGGTGGCTCAGGTCACAACCTGCCATGGAAACATGACACCACCTAGTGGCAGAGGAGCTGTGCTTTTTAGGAGTGACAGCCAGAGAGAGCAAAACAAAGGCTGGAGGCACTTACCTTCCCAGCTCCCAGAAAACCTAGGTTTCAAAGGTCTGCCCAGCAGGTGTCAGAGTCCCAAGCCCTCATTGCATGACAGATTTCCAACCCCAGCAGGCTCAAACTCACAAGGGCTACAAAGCTACATCAGGACTCCTGAAGCAGGGCTGGTGGGAACTGGTTTTCCACAGATATGGCAGTTGAATGGGGGCTGAGTTCTTTCCTGACCCTTATGTGCTGTGCCATGCCTCTCACCCAGGCCTTCCTGCTTTGCAGGCCTGGTTGTCCTCACCTTGCACCCGGGATTCGCTGGCGAAATCTTTACAGTCTGACTTGAGGTGGATGATTATTTTGGTCCCAGGTCTAACTCCTGAAGCTTCGGCAATTTCAAACACTCCAGAACTAAAACATGAAGGAGAGTAAAGCCAGTTGCATAGCTTGCAGCAGCCAAAGCCCTGTGCGGCCGATTCAACAACCACTTCCGTGAGGTTTTCCCAAAAGAAGCCCACATTTGACTGTGGAAACGAAACAAAGACCGTCCCATTATTCCCTGGTTTCCTTTTTAAAATAAAATCTTGCTAAGTTGCACACTGGATTCAAACTCCTCCTGCCTCAGCACCCTGCATGCTGGGATTAGAGGCCTGGGCCACCCTATCCAGCTCTGTAGCTCTTGACTCTGGCAGAATCCCTTATGCACTGGATAGACATCAGGGTCAAGGACACCCACAAAGTGCTGTCCTCAGTCACCCTATCACCCTCTATGAGAACTTCCTGAGCATGTCACTGGAAAGTAGGCTCAGCCCATCCCCACATTAGTGCAGGATGCTGGGGATGGGGGCTGATTCCATGTGTTCACAACTGGTAATAGCAAGGGGACCCCCAAGGTGAGCAGAAATGATGTCAGAGCTGACATCAACCCTGCCCTGCTGGCACTGTGCAGTGCCCACTCTGAACAGCTCTCAGGGAATTTGCTGAAATACAGACTGAAGAAGGGTGCGTGCAGCCAGCTCCCTGGCCTGGGAGTGCAGACCTCTGCAGGGGCGCCTACTCTGCTTCTCATCAGACCTTGCTAATTGGCCCTTAAACACACAAACACCCATACAACCCAGAAAGACTAATGCTTTCTCTCATTTGTGGATATTAGCTTTGAATCTTCAGATGTGTGTTCATTCTAGAATACCAAAGGTCAGGAAACTAGTAAGGAGCCATGGGCAGGGTGGGCTTCAAAGGAGGGGAGAGACCACAGTGGCATAAAGAGTTAAATGGGGATAGGGCAGGGGAAGGATACAGGGAGGAGTAGCTAACACTAAGGACATTTCCAAAAAGTCATGAAAATCTACTGCAGACACTTTTTTTTTTTTTTTTTTAAGATTTATTTATTATTATACATAAGTTCACTGTAGCTGACTTCAGACATACCAGAAGAGGGCATCAGATCTCATTATGGGTGGTTGTGAGCCACCATGTGGTTGCTGGGATTTGAACTCAGGACCTTCTAAAAAGAGCAGTCAGTGCCCTTACCCGCTGAGCCATCTCACCAGCCCCTCTTTTTGGTTTTTCGAGACAGGGTTTCTCTGTATAGTCTTGGCTGTCCTGGAACTCACTTTGTAGACCAGGCTGGCTTTGAACTCAGAAATCCGCCTGCCTCTGCCTCCTGAGTGCTGGGATTAAAGGTGTGCACCACCACACCCAGCTTGACACTTTCTAAAACATGCATATACACACATAGAGTTTAAATGCAGTTAGCCTATGACAGGCAACATCCTGCTTGATTCACAGGATAACAAAAAGCCCAGTGCCAGGAATAGGTTACTTCTAAAGTTGTTTCCTAGTG
This sequence comes from Mus minutoides, assembly GCA_902729485.2. Taxonomy (NCBI): domain Eukaryota; kingdom Metazoa; phylum Chordata; class Mammalia; order Rodentia; family Muridae; genus Mus; species Mus minutoides. The sequence continues at coordinate 5,166,521 of LR756420.1, forward strand.
AGGTCCCACAGACTCCCCCCCCCACCCCCCAAAATCATTAGAGATTACTGTCAATGTTCTTCCTATCCTTCAAAAGTTTATGGTAAGGGCTGGAGAGATGGCTCAGCAGTTAAGAGCACTGGCTGCTCTTCCAGAGGTCATGAGTTCAATTCCCAGCAACCACATGGTGGCTCACAACCATCTGTAATGAGATCTGATGCCCTCTTCTGGTGTGTCTGAAGAAAGTGACAGTGTACTCATATACATAAAATGAATAAAATCTTAAACAACAACAACAACAACATAAGTTTATGGTAAGATTGTATTACTGAAGACACAATATTCTGAGTCAAAGAGCACGGAGAATGAAGCTTGATGCCTTGCTAGCTTTCACAGTGACAGAGGGTGCTGTGCACACTCCCAAAGGAGAAAGAACTGCCATGTAACCAGCTGTGAAACCTGCATACTGCCATGACTACCTTGGCAAAACATGCCTGCTGGCACAAAGGTGTCACGAATGTCCTGGGAGTAACCAACTACTTTCTGATTAGACTTAAGACCTGTTCCATAAGCTGAAACCCTTACCCGTGCTAAGAGCCTGTGGGCAGACAGATCATAGGCCCCAGGGTAGAAGCTAGTATGAATACCTGGCTAAATGGACAGAGTATTAGACTGACTTCTAATAACTTAGCGACACCACAGAGGAGTCCATCATCTCCCACCCCTCATCAAGAAGCTTTTGTTTCCAATGTGTGTTGTTCAGATGAGATCAGCCCCTAAGGCTCACATTTGAACACTTGGTTCCCAGTTGGTGGGAATGTTTGGGCAGGGTTAAGGAGTCTGGTGTTGCTAGAGGAGTGTCACTGAGGGCAGGCCTGGAGCTTTCAACAGACAGGCACTGTTCCCAGCATGCCCTGCCTCTGCTTTTTAGAATGAGATGTGAGCTCTCAAGCCGGGTGTGGTGGCGCACGCCTTTAATCCCAGCACTCAGGAGGCAGAGGCAGGCGGATTTCTGAGTTCAAGGCCAGCCTGGTCTACAAAGTGAGTTCCAGGACAGCCAGGGCTAGACAGAGAAACCCTGTTTCGAAAAACCAAAGGGGGGAAAAAAAAAAAAGAGACTTGAGCTCTCAGCTATTCCTGCCAACTGTGCCTTTGCTCGACTATCAGTGACTCTAACCCTCTAAAACCATCAGCCCAATTAAATGCTTTCTTTTGTACCTTGTGTTGGTTGTGTTGTTTGTCATAGCAATAAAAAGGTACTTAGCCACAGTGGATGGCAATTAACACAGAGACCTATGAAGTGCAAAGAACAGGAGACCATCGAGTGCTTGGCCACAAACGGGAGGTCTGTACCACAGCCCTCCTCCCAAGGATCATTACCAAGAGGGGATGGAGAGGTTAGAAGAGGCAGAGGCAGAGGCAGAGGATGAGTGCAAGGACAGAGTTTTCTGTGCACAGCAGGTCAGTTACCCAGATGGATTCACAGTAGATACACAGCATGCACAAGCCCCATCATTCAGGCCAGACAAAACCCCAGCAGGGAGCCGAGAGGTGGGCACAGTAGCTAAGGAGATACTTGTAGATCGAGAGCTGTTTAGAAAGAGAAAAATCACTTTTCAGGTCTTCTGAATGTTTGATCACTCTCCCATGAACGGCATATATCCAAGAGCATATAAGCAGCACAGGTTGAACTGGATGTGTTTTTAAAAATGAGGACACAAAGTTGATAGGGTTGGGAAAGGGGAATGGTCTGGGAGGTGTGAGGGATGTGATCAGAATGCACTGTATGGAAATCTCAAATAATAAAAATTGTGAGTATCAGAAATCAAGTTTGGAAAAAAAGAAAACCCAAATTTGTCTGAGGCTCCATTCTCTTCAAATGCAGCCTGAATTTAATTCACCTCATTACTCTGTCAGATACCACCCCAAGTGTGGAGAAGAACACTATCTGAGAGCATGCAGCCCTAGCTGGACAGAAGAGGATGACAAGGTCAGCCCTGTCTTGGGAAAGGCCCCACACAGACTTGCCTGTAGTGAGAATTTTTGTTTCTTTAAAAACCCAGTCATGGCCGGGTGTAGTGGCGCACACCTTTAATCCCAGCACTCGGGAGGCAGAGGCAGGTGGATTTCTGAGTTCGAGGCCAGCCTGGTCTACAAAGTGAGTTCCAGGACAGCCAGGGCTAAACAGAGAAACCCTGTCTCGAAAAACCAAAAACCAAAAAAAAAAAAAAAAAAAAAAAAAAAAAAAAAAAAAAAAAAAAAAAAAAAAAAAAAAAAAAAAAAAAAAAAAAAAAAAAAAAAAAACCCAGTCATGTTATGCAAATGTTTTTGTTTTAATCCCAGGTGTGGGATATGGGTCTGCTTCAGTTTGTCTACAGCCATTGACTATGACGGGCTTGTGTTCTTGGAGGGGGCGTGGCTTTTGCCAGCTGCAGGCAGTTTAATTCTGGGGACTCTGGAGAGAGAATAAATGCTAGAGCCCTAAGACGGCTAGGAGGTGTGCGAAGAAGAAAGAAGAAGGCAGCTGCTACCGGCCCTGCCGCTGCACTTGCTATTGCTGGACTGCTAGGTATTCTGACAATGAAGACTAGACTTGCCTCTAGGAACCCCCTCCCTAATCAGCAAGAATTGGCCTAAAGAGGTCTCTGTCCCCTCTAACCTTCTTTCTCTCCTACCTGGTATTAGGGGTTGGAAGGGTGGTACAGGTATGAGAACCCAATAAAGTAGTTAACAAACACACCAGCACTGGCCTCCACTGAGCGGGGTATGTCATTGCTGTGTCAAGGGTAGAAAGCTTTAAAGTCAGGAGGAAAAAGGGATTTCCACAGCACCAATGCCAGAGAAGGCTAGCTTCAGGCAAGGGCACCAGAGGAAGCCTTGTTCTTATACTGCACTACCAAGAGCCCAACCCAAATAGTACAGCACCACAGAGCACAATAGCCCATGCCCAAGGCCATCTGGGTTCCCAAAGCAAAAGAGTCAAGCTTCACATAAACAGCCCACAAGATGTACAACTGCATCTTAAGGAACTCCTAACTCTTGGATGCAATGGTGCACATCTGAGATCCCAACACTCAGGTGCCAAGGCAGGATTGCTGTGGGTTCAAAGCTAATCTTTGCTATATAGAGTATTTTAGAATAACCTGTGTTAAATATAAAGACCCTGTTTCAACACGTCTAAGTCAACTCTTATTAAACATTGTCAAGCGCATGATAATGTCTAGTTTGCATGCCAGATGATACTAGCCCCTGAGTGTCATGAGGGAAGGGGACATTGTCAATGTGAGTTGGCCTCTTCTTACGTACCCATCTGAAAGCCACTGGTAACCTGGGCTCTCTGGAGCTGCTGAGCGAGAATAGACTTCAACTTTGTCAGCTACCATGAAGGCTGAATAGAAACCCACTCCAAACTGGCCAATGATCTTGCTGCTGGTCTCTGCCTGGTTCTGCAGTGCTTCCAGGAAGGCCTGTGGTGGCAAAGACTGTTCAGAGGGTGGCCCACCCCACCTGTGTTGTGCTGGGCAGGGTCCTCTAGCATATGCCAAGAGTGCAGTTAGCAAGTAACGAATCTTTCTCTACCACCCTACATTCTCATAAAGGACTAAATCAACAGAATCTGGAACAAGATGCTCAAAGGCATACAGCCAGGCCCAGGCAGGGATAGGGCTGTGTCCTATTTACAGTGCTCATTGCCAACTTCAGGTCAGACTGGATAGGGAAAGAGGCAACTTGACCTTGTGGGTCAGCAGGCCCAGTGGGGCTATTATAATTGTCCTGTGTGTCATATGTCCTATGCTCAAAACCTTGTGGGAAACTGTACAAACCTGGCACCACTGTCCCTTGGTGCCCAGGAGTATAGTCCCAGGACCAGGGTACAAGGTCCATGGATGCTAAGCATCTTGTCTATGAGCAGTTTTCGTTATGATCTACACTCCTACCCCCATTCTGAAAACCATTTCTACTTATAGTACCCAGCATATAAACAGTCAGAATAAATGTGTCCAGGACAGACACTTAAAAAAAAACAAACACTTTCACTTTGAGGTCTCACAGACACAGAGGATGATCACATGCTTCTGAAAAAGTGCCAGTGTTTAACTGGCCATTCTCACATTGTCATCGTCTACTGCTCCAGCCTAAGCCAGCTGCCCAGAACATCCTGCAAACATCTGTCGTCAGCATACATGTAACATGGCAGCTTCCAGCACAGCTGGCTAGTGTGATCAATGAGCTGACTTTACATCTCATTTTAATTCATTTAAAAACAGCATGTGTAGTTCACAGCTGGTCTCTGAGACAGTACAGACTAGCTTACACAAAAACTCCGGTAGAGTTCTACTTCACCGGTAGAAGTCACAACACAGAAAAATATTAAAGTAGAATTCCTGTACGACACTTTGGCTTATCAAAGACACCATTTACATAAACAGAAACAAACAGAAAAAGCACACAGGAACCAGGAGGCAGTGCAGACCTCTAGCCTCTGCCTTAGGCCAGAATGGACCTTGCCAAGGATCCCAAGACAGACATCTTGTCTTCCCAGCATATATTCTGACAATAAAATGAGCCCTAATTGCTGGCTGTCCTCAAGAACCACTGCACCTGTGTGGCAGAGTGGCTCAAGATCAATTGCTGCTTGGGCGAAGTGGCCACCTCTGCTGAGTGCGGGGGTCAGGCCTTGTAGCTGAGGGCCAATGGATGGATCCTCCTGGACTTGGGACAGGCAGGCTTCAATATGTCTGTTCACTACACTACAGCTCTGAGCAAAGTGACTTCTACCTCTGTACAGCACAAGATTGCTAACAGACACCTCTATGGTCCCACAGTGCCTATCCTAGAAGGGAGGGGCTCTGGACTGTACCTACCTTTGACCCCGATCTGGCGATTGTGCCAAGGTTGGACACAAGCTCCTCCTGTGTCATCCCAATGCCAGTGTCCTGAAGAAAGAGATATTGTCACACACAGACCCTGTGTAGCTAGGCCAAAGCACATGGACAGGACCAGGAATCCCTCTGTGATCCTGGCTAGGGTTCAAAGCACACCACAAGCTCATTGGAGAGTCCAGTCCTGTCAGTCCACAACACCAGAGAAGACCTGAAGGGTTGGTTGGAGGACTTACCACTGAAAACACCTCAGGGCTAGAGTGCAGTTCAACTCATTTGTGGGTTCCATACTCAGCCCCAAACCATAAAACCAACCAATTCTGGGAAGAAGGTGCTGAGTCAGCAAGTTGGCACTGACCTTGCAACTCTCATGAGCAATACACCCTGCCACATGCCTGCCTGGCTCTGATCCAGCCTCTGCTGGTTCTTCTATTCAGAACAATGGAGGCAGTGATCACAACTGTTGGGTCTTGTGCAAAGTGACAGCCCTCTAGGGGTAGTTCAGACAATCCAGAGGCAGGAAGGACATCCAGCAGCCCCCTGGAGCAGCTGCAACTCTTCCATGGGGCCATAAGTCGTCTCTCCTACAGCTTCTGCTCTGAGTTCTGCACCACTGCTCTTCTGCTCCTACTCCCCGGGGGGATGGTATAGGACAGGGACCTTCTGCTAGCTCCTACTCCCCGGGGGGATGGTATAGGACAGGGACCTTCTGCTAGCTCCTAGTCCCCGGGGGATGGTATAGGACAGGGACCTTCGAAGGGGAGAGTAGCTCATGGGAACTCTCCCCTTATCTATGCAATCAGCGGCCATTAAAAAAAGGAAAAGGCCTGTGGGTTAGGTATGGTATGGGAGGGTGAGGCAGATGGACTGATGCATGTTTGAGGCCAGCTTGTGCTACACTGTGAGTTCCAGGCGAGCCTGGGCTATAGAAGTTATAGAATGCTTGCCTGACATGCTCAAGGCCTAGGTTCCATCCCTGGGAACACACAAATATAAACCAAGCTTGAACTCCAAAAATAGGTCTGAGGAACCTACTCACATGTCTTATTTAGGATTACTATTGCTCTGATGAAAACACCATGACCAAAGCAACTCGGGGAGGAAAGGGTTTATTTCACTCCCTGTTCCATAGAACAGCTCATCATCAACAGCAGTGAAGGCAGGAGCTGATAGAGGCCATGAAGGGTTGCTCACTATGGCTTGCTCAGTCTGCTTCCTTATAGAATCCCAGACAACTAGCCCAGTGGTTGCCTCACCCACAGTGGACTGGGCACAGTCTCATCAACTGCTAATTATGAAAATGCCTTACAGTTAGATCTTATGGAGCATTTTCCAATTTAGGTTCCCTCCTTTCAGATGACTCTAGCCTGTGTCAAGTTGATATTTAGCCCAAGCTGTACAGTGATATATATATATATATATATATATATATATATATATATATATATATATATATATATATATATATGAAGGTATGTGTATGTGTGTGTGTGTATATATATATATAAAATTATATAAATTATTTATTATATACAAATAACTATTATTTATAATATATAATAAAACACATATAAAATATATAAATAAAAACTATTATGGGTGTATACCATCTCAACCAGACACACTGAAACTTTCTAAGGATTCCTTAAAAGCTTCATGTTAGCCAGGCAGTGGTGGCAATCGCCTTTAATCTCAGCACTTGGGAGGCAGAGGCAGGCGGATTTCTGAGTTCGAGGCCAGCCTGGTCTACAGAGTGAGTTCCAGGACAGCCAGGGCTACACAGAGAAACCCTGTCTAGAAAAAAACCACCACCACCACCAACAACCTTCCTGTTAGATGATATAGAGGAGAACAGGAACTTTCTGCTTTTAACTTACTCTGCTTCCTTCCCAGAGTCACCACACTCCAATGAAAAGGTCCAAAAGTTTCATATGACATGACAAACTGACAGAAAGGGAGAGAACCTGGGATGCTTTTCAAAGAACTAGTTGGAAAACATACACTGGCTATTTGAGATTATTTATAAAGCTGCACCAGCAAAGGCTCTAGGCACCCTCAGGCAGGGATGCAGCTGACAGAACACAAAGGGTCCATGCACACAGCAGCTAGTGCATTTCTGACCACGGTTCCAAGATGATGCGATGGGATGGGATCCTTAAGACTTCACACCACACACACAATTCTCCTGAAGTATCACAGGTATTAATAGAAGAGCTAGCCGGGCGTGGTGGCGCACGCCTTTAATCCCAGCACTCGGGAGGCAGAGGCAGGCGGATTTCTGAGTTCGAGGCCAGCCTGGTCTACAAAGTGAGTTCCAGGACAGCCGGGGCTATACAGAGAAACCCTGTCTCAAAAAAAAAAAAAAAAATAGAAGAGCTAAAGTAGCACCTGATTGCATGTTGCCATGAGCGTGCGTGCGTGCATGCATGCGTGTACACACACACACACACACACACACACACACACACACACACACACACACACACAAAATAAATCTTTTAAAAACAGAGAAAGAAATGATAAATTTGACTTTCTTTTTTTTTGGTTTTTCGAGACAGGGTTTCTCTGTGTAGCCCTGGCTGTCCTGGAACTCACTTTGTAGACTAGGCTGTCCTCGAACTCAGAAATCCGCCTGCCTCTGCCTCCCGAGTGCTGGGATTAAAGGCATGTGCCACCATGCCCGGCTTAAACTTGACTTTCTTAAGGCAAGGGTAGATCCAACTCAGTGACAGGGAGCCTGTTTAGCACATGGCAGGCCCTGGGTTAAATCCCCAGGACTGCCACAGTTCTCACTCTTGAGAGACCAAAGGCAAGCCACAGCCTTTTGAGTAACTCTAAATTTCCTTCCCTTCTGCATGGGACTCTAAGATCCTAAGGTGGGTTAGTGAGTGAGCGCAAGAGTGCTCTGCTCAGAACAGGAAGGAAATAGTCAGCTATCACTGGAGTCCAACCAGAACTAGAATGCAGTCCTCCCCATGTCTGGTCACCCCGGCCGTTTCTAGACAAAGAGCTGGGTACTGTCAGGACAGAAGTACCTGAATGGTAATAGTGCCCTTCTCGGCATCCGTCTGAAGGTGAATCTCCATTTCTGGCAGTACCTGGCCTTCACACACCAGCTTGTGCCGCAGTTTCTCCAAGGCATCACTGGCATTGGAGATGAGCTCTCGTATGAACACCTAGGGAACGGGAGCAAGAGGTCGGGAGATGAACGAATGGCACCGACTGAGACCTGGCTGCCGAGTCTGTAATGGCGGCAGCTGATGACCTGATGACACAATACCCAGTCAGTCTCCTATGGTTGGTGGTATCTCCTCAACACACGCTCTAGAGCTAACCTTTCCTTTCAGGATGGTCAGTGAAGCCTGGACTTACATGTGAACTGAGACTTTAAGAAACATGTGAAAGAGCTGGGCAGTGGTGGTGCACGCCTTTAATCCCAGCACTTGGGAGGCAGAGGCAGGTGAGTTCAAGGCCAGCCTGGTCTACAGAGCAAGTTCCAGGATAGCCAGAGAAACCCTGTCTTCCTGAACGAGAGAGAGAGAGAGAGAGAGAGAGAGAGAGAGAGAGAGAGAGAGAGAGATCTGTGAAAGAGTTGGGCAGAGGTGGCACACATCTTTAAGCTCAGCACTCAGGAAATAGAGGTAGAGAGTTTGAGCCCAACCTGGTCTATAGATTGAGTTCCAGGACAGTCAGGGCTACACAGAGAAATCGTGTTTGGTAAAATGAACATTAAATAAGAAAAGTAACCCTGCGATGGGCCCTTTCTTAATTGACTTGCACAGGATGGTAAATGTCCTCCAAATATTTGTCTTTTCTACTCTGTGAAGAAAGAGACACTGGTAAGCCAGGCCTGGGAGCAGAGGTTGCAACCTCAGCTACTGAGAAGGCTGAAGCAGAGGACTGTGAGTTCAATACATGAATGAATGTAAGGAAGCCTTGGTCAATTCAGTAAGATGATGGGTCCAATGCACACAAGGGCATGATTCAATCCCTACCACCACAAACACAAATCAACTGCTTCATTACATCTACTGGGGATCAAACACTAAAGCCTTAATCTTCTACAGGAATGGACGTCAGAGACCAGGAAACCCCTGCAAGGTCTGAAAGCACCCTGATCCTACACAGAGCTCAAGAGAGCAGATGAGGAAGTGGGTGTTTCCGGAGATCCTTGAATTCTGTAGAATGAGTGCCAGTCTACTTTAGAACCTTGGCTGCTACTGAGCACAGCACGAGCAGCAGTCTCAGCCTCCTGAGTGCTAGATCACAGGCGTACAACACCCCCCCCACCCCCACCCCCCACCCCCCGGCTGGTAGCACTTCTCTTAGCTTTTTCCAAGCCTTGAGTTTTGCTATTGCTGCTGCTGTATTTGAGACAAAAATATCACTGTATAGCCCAGGCTAACCTCAAACCTGTAACTTTTGCCTTTGTCATCCCAGTACTAAGATTATGTGCACGTTTCTCAGCACCCAACAATGAATGTTAATCTCCTCAAAAATAACATCTAAGAATTGGAAGCAGGGACACACGTCTGTAATGCTAGCGCTCAGAGCTGGATGTGGGAGAAGGGAAGGTTCAAGGATTAGAGAGCTACCATCTTCCAATAACTTCCCCAAATGGCAAACACAACAAAAAACACAAAAAGCACCAAATGTGCCTGCTCCAGGCCTTTTAGCCAACATGTACTATTCTTCTGGCCACGTGCATGAAGTCTACAAGGGCTATACAGAGAAACCCTGTCTCGAAATACCAAAAACAAAACAAAACAAAACAAAACAAAAAACTCCTCTCCTTAGTGGATCCAGAGTGGGGCCTGGATCAGTACAAGTTCCCCAGGAGGGGATGGGGCAGCCTTGCCAGACCCCTGACTGGCCTGGAGAGCAATGGCCATACATCCTACCTCTTTTTCTGAGTACAGAGAACGGGCTACGATGTCCAAAAGTTTCTTTGTCTCTGCCTGGAACTCATGTTTGGAGACAGAACCTGGTAATGAATCAAAGACACAATCAATAAAATTGCATTTCCATTTTTGTGGGAGAACATGCTTTGACTTTTAAACACAAAGAAATGACTAAGAGAAGTAGACATTTAAACAGTCTCTCTCAAACTAAAGGGCATGAAGCAACTCTGCAGCCATAGAGGGCCGTGGGATACCCCTCAAGGCTGCAGTAAGCAGTGGAGGCAGAGTCCCCACAATGTGTGTGTGGGAGACTCAGGTTGGCATTAACAGTGTACAGTGCATTTTTCAAAAGCATTACTCAAAAAACCGACTGTAAGGAAACCTCATCTCTCAGCATCAATAGTCTGTCCCTGACTCTGTCAAAAGTCACAAGTGCAGCCCCGGGCCTGGAGATGGCCTTCCTGTCCCACATCAGCTGGGTCGGCATTCCCTTTTAGTTGGCAGCTTCTCGGGTGACCACCAGAGGGGGCAAGCCACAGTAGGTTAAAGCCAAGGGTTACAGATGGCATGGCCTCCAGGCTTACCCTGCACTGCCTCAGTGTTGCTGATGATGGAGTGCAGGCTCTCCTCCTTCTTATCCTCTGCTGCCTGTGTGCTGTATAGCTGTCCTGCAGAGATCCCTGAAGCCAGACTTTGTGTGGGGCCCCTAAACTGGACTGTCGTCTTCTGAAGGTGCAGAACTGGCTTTCCTGAAAAATAGGTAAGAATATTTTAAGGCAGATGTCCTAGCTCACTTACATTGTGTCTAGATGTCTGGCAGAGACTACAGTGGATCTGTCCAGCCCATGCTGTGAGGATGAAGCGACAGCAGCTGTAGCAGGTAGTCTTTTCCTTATATACAGAATGCCAAATAAATGTACTTACCTGACAGATGTCTAACCAGGAAGGGTCTTGGAAGGTCTGGCACAGAACTAGGCATGAGGTGTCTCTACTTGGTGGGAGAATCAGACTAAGCCTTCATTGCCACAAAAACTCGACAGAGTCTGTACTTCTGCCAGATGGGTGAACCTGACCAATACCACTCCTCAGCCCCAAGGGCTAGCACGCAGGGCACTGGTATTGCCTCTGCCTCCCAAGTGCTGGCATTAAAGGTGTGCACCACCACTGCCCAGCCACCCTTAACTTATAATACATGTGAAGGAATAAATAATATCCAGAAATGAATAGATTTTAAAAACAAAAATATCTGGGCCAGTGAGGTTGCGCAGCAAGTAAAGATGGTTGCAACCAAACCTGATGATGACCTGAGTTTAATCCCCAGAACCCACAATATGGAAGGAGAGCCAACTCCTGTTGTCATCTGACCTCCACATATGGCACCCCCCACATACATATATACATATAATTCTTTTTTTTTTTTCCTTGTTCCGGTCAACCCCGCTCGCTCCCGCCGGCTCTGCTCGCTCCGGCCAGCCTCACTCGCTCCCGGCCGCCCCCGTACGGCCCCCGCTCGTTCCAGCCAGCCGGGCTCGCTCTGATCGGCTCCGCTTGCTCCAGTTGGCCCCGCTCGTTCCCGTTCGGCCCCACTCACTCCGGCCTGCTAGCTCCGGCCGTCCCTGCTTGCTTCGGCCGTCCCCGTTCGGCTCCGCTCGCTCTGGACAGCCTCACTTGCTCCGGTTGGTCTCTCCAGTCCAAGGAGTCATTTCTTATTATTCTTCATAAGTATGCTGTAGCTGACTTCAGACGCACCAGAGGAGGGCGTCAGATCTTGTTACGGATGGTTGTAAGCCACCATGTGGTTGCTGGGATTTGAACTCATCACCTTCGGAAGAGCAGTCGGGTGCTCTAACCGGCTGAGCCATCTCACCAGCCCCATATAATTCATTTTTTATTATTTTAAGTAATGAGTATACATGTCTCTGAGCAGGTCTCTTATAAACACCAGGGCTGGCAGAGTAACAATCCACGAGGCAAGAAGGAACTCCCCTCAACACAACTCCACAGCTGTGTTGTGTTTCAAACTTCTAGAGTCTGATACAGGGCAGTTTATTGTATGCATATTTAAGTATAGTACAATTTGGATAAAAGTTTCCTGCTGTAACACAATGCAACACAATCCCCTGTGCACAATGAGGTATAATTACATCCAAACTTTTCTCAAAATACATGTCACTTCTTCCATGAAGATGGGTTCTAGAGATAGGCTACCTCTTTAAGGACTTAGGGGACATTCTGGTGTAGTCTATGTCATACAGATAGTATAGAGGTCACTCAGGCTATTAGCCACTTCTGGTCCTGGTTGTGGGAGCCTGGTATGGCCTGACCCAATATAGATCAACAGGTTATTAACCACTTTCATTCCCAGCCTCCTGCATGGAAAACTGGGTTAAACAACTCTTCCACTGAAACACAACCCTGCATGTTTAACACTCCTGTTTTCTCTAGTGCTATCTGTGAGCACAAGGATCTCTGTGCTTCCAACATTTGTGAATGAGTTAAGTGCACATGAGTGTAAGTGCCCACAGAGCTCAAGCAAAGGCATTTGATCCCTCTGGAGTTGGAGTTACAGTTAGGTGTACTAGGAACTAAACTCAGGTCCTCTGAAAGAGCAATGAGCATTTCTACCTGCTGCATCATCTCTAGATACACTTTTGTGGGTATCCTAGAACTATAGTAACATGAACGAGCTACTATTGCAATGCACACGGTGAAGCACAGCAGCCAGGGTGCCTCACACCTCCCTGGAAGACGAATGTAGTGACCTAAGAGGACATGCATGTGAACTTCACTGAGGAAGAGTGGACTTTGCTGTATCTTTCCAGAAGAGTTTCTATGGAGATGTGATACTGGAAATCTTTAAGATTTCCACTGCTATAGGCTATAAATGGGAAGACCACAAATACTGAAGAACATTGTCAAAGTTCCAGAAGACATGAAAGGCATATCATCTGTCACTCAGGATGCAAGCCATGTGAGCATAGGGACATGGAAGCAGTATACCTCTCTCTCCCACAACAGTCAGAAGACATATAGTAGTCCCTGCTATCCTCGCCATAAACACACTTGGTGAATATGATACAAGTTAATTGGGTTTCCAGTGTGGTTTTAAAAATGTTTCGAAGCCGATTGAAATGTGTAAGGGCTTTATCAGAAAATGTGATTTTTTTACTGCATGTTACAAAGCTGACCTCCAATAGGACTGTACATTTTTGGCATCTATTCACCAAACTCAGTTATCAAGGCTGAAACTGTCCTGGACTGAGGTCAAGCATTCTAATACACTGTGAGTGAGCTGGGGTCCTCAAAGAAGGAAAGGGAGAAGAGTTAAGACCAGCATCATTACCCTTTAAGTGAAGATACCATGAAATCCCTTGTACATGTAGACCAGAAACAAAAGTGAACACACAAGTGTGTGCCCCTGTGTGAGTAAGTTCTACCTCCACATGTATTTTCTAACCCTGCCTATAATATATACTATTTTATTTATATATATATACACACACACACACACACACACACACACACACACACACACACACACACAAACACTATCAATGTCAATGCTATATGTATACCTCAGTCGTCCCAGGGTGACTGGTAGCAGTCGCTCCTGACCCCTGGCCCTGGCCACTGGAATGTCACTAATGGCAGCAGTCGCTCCTGACCCCTGACCCCTGGCCACTGGAATTACTCTGCACCCCAATGAAGGGACAAGTGCTCTGTGGAGAGCAGAGGTGAGCCCTGAAGAACTCAGAAATGAAGGTATTTTTATAGTAGAACCTGGGATGATCTGAGCCAAAATGTTAGCAGTAACTGACTACAGACTTCAGTCTAGCATTATTAATCCATACTTTAATGTACATGTGAGAGGGGATGGCGGCTTCTTTCAGGGAAACTGCCATGGAATGATAAAAAAAAAAGCAAACAGATAATCACATTCAGACAGAAATTACTGACAGATGTCAGCAAACAACTATACAATAATACTGTAGCTTAAAAAAACATTTGCTGACTTCAAAGAGAAAGTCAGTAATTTCGCCATGGGGGGTGGGTGGGGAAGCAGATCTCCTTTGGGTAGTGCTTACCACAAGCCTGATAACCAAGCCTGATCCCTGCAACCTGCAAATTGCCAAAAACCTGATCTCTCAAAAGTCATCTTCTGACCTCTGTACACACAATAATAAATAATTTGAATGGTGCACAGTTATAATACTAGCACTTGAAGAACTAAGGCAGGAAGACCAGTCTGGATTATATTTGGGAGGCAGTCTCAAAATAGAAAACCAAAACCAAAACAACAACAAAAACCAAGCTCTCTCTGTCTACAAATTGTGGATGAGATGTGAACTCTCAGCTGCTGCTCGGCACCATGGCTGCCTGTCACCAAGCTCCCTACCATGATGGCTATGGACTAACTACCTGTAACTGAGCCTATCCTCTCTATGGAGGGAGCCAGGGACAGATGAACAGACTTCCTGCTGCTGGTGTGTGTGCCATGGGGCTGGCCAGTTAAGACAAACCAGAACTAAGACAAAGGTCTAGCCACCAGTGCTACTTCAACAGCAAAAGTCACAATACAGCAGAAGAGATGGGGTGTGCTTTATTTTGAAGATAAAAGCAGAAGACACAGTAAACAATACAGATGAGAAGAAAAAATCTGCCATTGCAGGCCCAGCTGCAAAGGAGTGTGCAGACACACGGCTGCATCGCGTGAATCTCCGATGTATTTGTCGCCCCCCACCCTCCACCTCCCGCCCCTCCCTCTTGCTCTGGACCACTTGCTCCAGCCCATACGTTTTTCATTTGTTTCTCATTACAGATGGTTGTGAGCCACCATTGTGAGCCATCTCACCAGCCTCTTCTCCCGTGTATTTGTAAAATATATCCATCAAAAAGGTTTTGCAAAGTCAGGTGGTAGTGGTGCACACCTTTAATCCCAGCACTTGAGAGGCAGAGGCAGGTGGATCTGAGTTTGAGGCCAGCCTGGTCTACAGAGCAAGTTCCAGGACATCCAGAGCTACACAGAGAAACCCTGTCTCGAAAAACCAAATAATAATAAAAAAAAGATATAATTAACTTCACTAAATTACAACAGAGACAAGCCTTTCATCTCCTGGTATCACATTCTCATAAGCCAATGCATCTATTACAAAAGCAGATTTTTCTCCAGCCTGAGACTGGTTCTGGGCACCCTGCAGAAGCATTTTAGTCGAGCTTTCTAGAGGAGGAAAAGTCACCTGGACACAGGAAGCACTCAAGTGAGCAAGGGGTGAAAACACATGAGCTGTGAACTTCTACTTCAAAAAGATCACCCACCTTCCCTACAGAGCTGTAACTGTCCGTACTAGAGTTCTGCTCAGAATGGTAACTCACAGGTGAGCAGTGTTCTAAATTGTGAGATATGCTGGCTGTTTTTCTGGAATTCTTATTGGGTTTCAGTCCCTGGGACAAGAGTCTGAGGGAATTTTACACACTAAAGCAGACCTGGCCTCTAGATAATCCCAGTATCTCTCACTCCCTACCTGGCGTACCCTGCCCCTAGCCATAAACTTTCCAGCCCAGGGGCTGGGCTGCCCTTCCTCTAGACGTTCCTTCTTATATAATCCAGACATTTTGGTGTGTGTCTCTGTCTCTCTCTCTGCCCCCTATACACACACCCCCCTTCCCAAGGCAACTTTCCTGGCCTTGGTCCTTGGGGCCAGTGAACTCGAGAGAGCAGCTTCCCAATAGACCTGTCTTTAATATAATCTAATCTGGTTTATCTCACTGGCTGTGGAGATATAACCTATGAATTACAAATGTCAGTCCATCTCCAATTTACAGAAGACACAGGTGAGAGCTAGTTACATGGAGTGCCACTTTCTGTCTGGCCTTCTAGTTGTATCCTACCATGACAAGATGGCAAGCATGAACTCAGGAATATCAGCAAAGACAGAAATCAGGGAAGGTCTGGAGAAACAATGAGTCAATTCACCAATCGACCAATCAATCAACAGCATGGGGGTTTTGATAGCTGATACTTCCCAGAAGGAACACAAGGAAGCAGCCTAAAATCTTTAATGAAGTGGCAACCTCTCCCATAGGAAATGGATACTATGTATGTATTTTCTCCACCTAAGACTCAGGGAAAATTAGTGCCACCACAGCAGCAGGCAAAGTCAGTGAAAAGGAACACCAATGTTGCAAATAAAAACTTGAGCAAGCCAGGCTTGGTGGCCCACACCTTTAATCCCAGCACTCAGGAGGCAGAGGCAGGTGGATTTCTGAGTTCGAGGCCAGCCTGGTCTACAGAGTGAGTTCCAGGACAGCCAGGGCTACTCAGAGAAACCCTGTCTCGGAAAAACCAAAAAAAAAAAAAACCTTGAGCAAGACACCAGAGTCAACCTTTGGGAACAGACTGAGCAAACTAGCCAAGGTTGAGAAGGTGTTTGCAGAACATGATGCAAAAATACACAAGAAATCAGAGAAAATACGGATCCACTGTTAAGTAAAAACAGCCTCTCTGTAGTATCCCCGTAGATAGAAATCACGAGATGTCTTCTATACAGAGCTCTTTTTTTAAGTCTCCGTGATACTGGGGATCAATTCAGGGCCTATGCAAGCCAAGCACAAACTGCCTTTGGGGACTCTTTGGCTACTAGAGGATACATATGTAGACAAAAAAAGTATTTTGAGCACCAGGCACAGTGACACACTTTACTCCTCCCACTCTGGGGGACAGAGGCAGATGAATCTCTGAGGGTCTGTGACCAGCCTGGTCTATGTAACAAGTTGCAGGCCAGGCAGAACATATGGTGAAACCCTGTCACTCTCCCTGCACCCAATAAAAAAACTGAGGTGAAGTTTGGCAGATTAGCTAATACTGAAATAAAAAGGCAAACTCTGAAACCGAAAACATGTTCCTAAAGATTTAAGCAATCTCTCACTCAAATCTGTGAAACACTGTAACGATATGCAACAGAGCATTTAGTAGAGGACGAGAGCGACAAAGCTTCATAGCCATTGGGAAGCTACTGTACCTGTATATGCGAAACATTAAAAAAAAAAGTGTAAGGAATGCCAGAAACGTTAAGATTCTTTAGCACAGTTCATACTTGACTTGAGCCCTTTTATGTAAAAATAGCTGTAAATACGTATAATTTAAGTGTATGTAACGCTAACACCTTCACTGTTACTTGAGTGCGGGGTGGGAAAGCATAGATTAAGGCTATTCTCTCTCCTTTCCTTGTTCTCTTTCAATTCCAGGGATCAAACACCCGGAGTTCACTGGCTCCCTGAAGTCCTGGGTAACCGTTAGTTTTGCTCACCGTAGTTACCCCAGGGCTTGACTTCTTCGAGAGCTGAGCTCGTGCACAGTCGCGTGCAACGAACTTGTCAACGCAAGCGCGGAAGCGTCTGCAATCAGGACTAGCAGGGGCTGACCTGAGCACGCGACGGCTGCCCGCGACTCGGCTCCCCAGAAGCGACCACAGTTTCCCCGCCCCACTTAGCAACCCCGGCGCACTGCGGCCTCCCGCCGGTCCGAGAGTGTGCACACAGCCTCAGATGCCGCCTCGGCGCTCTCGTGCCGCGCTCACCTCGCCGGACTCCAGCCAGCGCGGGGGCCCGCAGTGCAGTCTGCAGCCCGCGGCCCCACAGCAACACAGCTCGCAGCTCGCGCGCCATGCTTCTGTCTCCAAGTGTGGCGATAGGCCTACGAGAGCGGTGAGGGGGCCTTCCGTGGGGGCGGCTCAGTGACGTCATGGCGCGCGACGGGCTGTCCAAGGCGTTGCCTGTGCGAGAACGGGAACGCAGCAAACCGCAGCGCAGGGCCCTGAAGACTGTACTTTTTGACCTTGGATCTCAGTGTCAAGTGTGCGTGTGAGGATTATAGTGTCCCCGGCCCGCTGTGCTGGCTGTACCTAGACGGGAGCATCACACTCTCGAGATGTCACTATCCAGGTGGAGTGTGGATCCACTGAAAAACTCTTACAGCAACGCTAAAACCTACACTTTGACAAAGAAATTTTAGGTTTGACTGTTATTCGCCGAAACGTGAGCTCAGTAACCAACACCTTTGGGCTTACCCGTTTATTGTGATTTTCTCCCTACTGGAAGTTTGTTTGGGGATCCAGACCACAAACCTTGTCTCTAACGTTTAATCCAAACTCCAGCCGCCTCTTAAGCAGGTCGCTTGTCACAGTCCTAACCTCAGAGTAAGGCCCAGCGAGGTTCTCGCTTGATTCTGACACATGCCAGATACATTTTCCTGTGATCATATTTTACAAAAACATTACAGCGGTTGTCTAGCTTATTACCAGACACTAGTTCCAATAGCAGGAGCAGTTAATTCCTGGATACAGAAGTGTTGGTATAGGGCATGTTTAGTTAGTTTTAGGTTGAATGTGTCAAGGATAGCTCCCACATTGACTTTATAGATGGAAAATAGAAAAGAATGGGCAGATATGAGGCCAGCCTTTAATACAGACGCTGTATTTAAAGTGCCTGTTGCCCTGATAACCCCAAGAAATTGACAGCACTGTGATCTCAGTGCTGGGGAGACAGAGATAAGAGAACCCTTGGGTTTTGCTAGCCAACCAATCTATCTGATTCTGATGTTCCATGTTCAGTAAAAGACCCAGTTTCAATTTAAGGTGGAGAGCACCTGAACACCTCACAATTCCTACCCCTAACCCCCAGCCAGTTCTGCTCCTGCTGGGCCCACATCCTCCACAACCAGCCCCACCCCTGCGCTCCCTGGTGTCTTTTTCCATGGTCACCCTTAGATCCTCACAGTTCTAGCTTCTGCCCACAGGCTCTGTATTACCTCCTCTAATCTGCCCGAGTCCCAGTCAACTCACAGAATAGTTTCTCTGGATACTAATCCAAGAGATTTCATGTGTCAATTCTTCATTCTAGAATCATCTCTTCAGTCAGAAATGACATACTCATCTGTAGACATTTAGCAAAGGAAGGGGTATCTGGGCTTTAGTTAAGGATGGGGATGTAGGGTCTGCCCAGTATAAACTTCTTACATTCCAGAGAAACCAACTCTAGGCACACCCGTGGCCCACCAAGAAACCAGTTTGGAACCCATGCATTACCAAGGGCCAGGAACAGGAAATGACATCCCACAAAATTCCAAGGGCCATCTACACTCTAGCACAAACTGTAATGGTTGCCTAACAGTGGTCCACTTCAGATACCTCTTAACATCTGCCCCCTTGATCCTCCTGGTTCCACTTCTCAGATTGAAACTTGTAATACTTTCTTCAATGTTCACTCCAGGAGGGAGTGTGGAAAGTTAAAAGTTATCTTGTTAGTGGCCCATACTTGTGCCAAGGACTGAGAAGTCCTGGGCAGTGTACAAGATAATAAAGGAATCTTGGTAGCAGGAGGGAAAAATACCCACAAGAGATGGTAGGAACTGTCAGTCACTACCCCCCCCTGGGCGTCTCATCACTGGTTGCAATCAGTGGACTTTCACAGATCTGTGTGCCCAGATTCTCACTGTAACTTAGAATGTTCCTTATTATCCTTCAAGGAGCCTCTCCCTAATTCCATAGATAAACCTACACATACTGAAAATGTTAAGTTTCCTTGTGGCAAGAGCCATAGAATACAAGATAAAATACCTAAATGCCATTTCAGTTTCCAAGCCTCTAGTATAGTAGAATTTTGTGGAGTAGACAAAGTGCAGTCTACTTGCCTCAATTCTGTGGATAGCTAGGCTTACTTGACTCCTTCTGAATTTTTGTTTAGTGAAAAGTGAATTGTCAAAGATTCCATAAATCTTTTTCCCCAATGGGTTTTCTTTTTTTCTTTAAAAGATTCCATGTATGTCAGTATACTGTAGCTGTCTTTAGACACACCAGAAGAGGGCATTGGATCACCATTACAGATTGTTGTGAGCCACCATGTGGTTGCTGGGAATTGAAGTCAGGACCTTTGGAAGAGCAGTCAGTGCTCTTAACCACTGAGCCATCTCTCCAGTCTCCATAATCTATAAACCAATGTGAACATGATGAAAGCAATGTTTTAGACAATATAGATCAGCTGCAGTCCACATCCACTGACCAAAGTTCCCCGAGGGCCCATTTTTAGTTTTGGCTTTTCACCATTTCTTTATTATCTGATCCTTATTTTCCCCACCCTGTGCCTAGAATGTGCAACATAAATTAAACATGACCAATGCCATGTAAAACACATCTGGCTCCTCTGTATCTTCAGTCAGATGGGCAGGCAGACTATCCTTATCCCTACAATTCCCCAGGCTTGCTAGTGTCTGAACAGACCTGCTTCCCCGTACACTGTTCTGTATTTCCTGGCATCACAGTGGCTACCAACACACAATCAGCTTAATTAGAAGTGTATGTCCCCTTTCATTTTTAAACACCAGCTTATTTTGCCATGCATCACCAACAATCTAATGTTGATTCAAATCCCATCCTTAACACTTCCCCATGAGATAGGTCTCTCCCTATGTAACTCTGACATTTTCTATGTACATCAGGAAGGCCTTAAACCCACCTGCCTCTGGCTCTTCTGATTAAAGGTGTGGGCTACCGCCACACCATGCTAGCCCCATTAAAAAGAAACCAAAACATTTTTGCACTCCAGCAGTGCAGGAAAACAGCATGTTATCTGTGAATGTAATATCCAGTTCTTAAATGCTAGTGTTTCTTAGAGCCTCAAATGCATGTAAGGATACTAGGATCTTCAGTCACTGACTGGGAGTTGAGCTAACGCTAAGGGGACCATTAGCCAATCGGAACCATCTTTGAATCCAAGCAGTTTTACCAGCTTTTATTATAAACACCAGCACATTTCAAGTTCCCTCTTTTTGATCACAAATATAGGACTTCTTTTCCTCTTAAGTATACAGCATGAGACACAGTGTCTGGGCACTCCAGCTCTTACAGAAATTTCCTTAGGACAAAATTAGGGATAATATCCACAGCCCACTCTCAGCCACATCCTTTGACATCCAAATGGACAATTGCATAGAATGCAGAGTCCAAGGAGGTTGGTACAAAACTTTGAATTTCAGGATAGCCTGAAAAGGATGTCCCCAGTGCCCACATTAAAAGGCTACACATTGTCAAGTGCCACCTCCTGAGTGGGGCTGAGAGCAGCTCCTCTGAGGCTCCAGTTCCTCTTCTTGTTTGAACACATGGCTTGGGACTTCCCAATTGGCAGCAAAGGGAATTCTGAAGAGAGCCAAGAATGTGCAAGGACCCATCAAGTTGAGCAAAGACAAGCATCACCTCTGGAGGACTTGGGACAGGGCTTAGTTGGGGATGTTAGATGATGGTCTATTCCTTACCTGGTCTTATCCACAGTATTTAAATTCAAGATTCAAAATTCTACATTGAAAATTCTAATCTCGAATAGTTTCAAGTTTAGATTTCCAAGCACTGGGAATTTTGAAAATACTTTTGTGAACTTAAAAGGCCAAAAGGAAGGCTATTTGGGTCATGATTTCTAAATTTTGCAGCCCCCCACCCCCATCTAGACCACTCCTTTGTTGGAAGACAGGTATTTAGAAAAGAGTTCCCTGGGAGCAGCAGACTAGGGGTAACTTAGTCCCCTGTCAGTGGTCCTCCTCTGAGAGTGACACTTACAGTATTCAGGAGCTACCATCCCTGCTCAGGAAGGTACCTGTAACTCCATGACTCCATGAGTGGGTAAGACCATCAAGTAGCAGCCCCCAGGGTGGCACCAGGCCTGCAAGGCCCTAATGAGGCCACATGGGGCAGGCTGAACATTTGGGGAGGGGAGGTCAGGAACCACCACAAGTCCCTGGAGCACCCTTTGCATTGATTGTGGGATCTGGGTAGAGAAGGAGGGGGGTCTGAAAAAAAAGGCAGGAGCCCTCCCCACAGGGGCAGCTGACCAACAAAGAGGAGGACAGTTAGAGTGGGCTGGAGGCAAAGAGCTGTTTCTGACCCAGTGGTGATAGTCCTTCCTGGCATGGGTGACATTCACCTGTGAGTACTAAATATGCAAGGTGGTCCTGAGCTGCCCCTCACTGTCTGTGCAAGGAGCTCCCCTTTCCTCCCTCAGTGGCCAGTCTGGGACAGTGCCCAGCTGCCACCTGCACTGCAGCTATGACTGTAGCCCCGACCTCTCCACTCTGAGCAAACAATCAGAACCATGTCTTACAAAGAACAGACTCCAAAAATATATATAAATAAATAAAAACCTTAAACATTCTTACAGGGATCTTAAAGAACAGAATACATGTTAAAAACTTCAGTAATTTATATCAATTTTAAGCGATACTTTATATACAATGGGGAAAAAAACACATGCATAGTCCAAATACAATGTTGAAAACAGCATTTTCATAACAAAAAAACCCCCGAACACTAAGTGTTAATACCATGTACATGAATTCAAGAAGGACCACCCTTTTTGTCTGTTGCACACAGTTTATTTAACAATATGATATAAGAAATGTGTTGGTACGTTACCATTCTATACAGTGATTGAATCTTCTTGAATTTTCTTATTTATAGTAATTATAGCGCTTGCATGATTTACACTAGAATTGCTTTTCCTCATTTCAAGTTTCACATAGAAGAAAGAAAAGAATGCTTCTTCTCTATTAACATTAGCATGGTCTAAGAGAGTGATCATCCCTATTTTTGTCTAAAACCAGTTTTATCAGAGAAACAAAGCAACAATTTCTACATCTGCAAGACAAGAGGTTGGCTTAAGCCAGCATGTATAGATAGATGTGTGTGGGTGTGTACATGTGTGCACGCCGGAGTCAATTCCTATCGTCCAGGGGTAATACTTGGAGATGCCCACAGAGTTCACTATAGAAAAAAATCTTCCCGCAACATCAGCTCGTTATCGGGACACATTATAAGATGCATTATTTCTGGAACCAGTTTCTGAGTATTATTTTTCTTCTCACTTTTAAACATAAATGTTTGTCTTGAAAATACAAATAAAAAATATGAATATAATGAACTTGTTTTTCCCGTTAAAAAAAGGCATGAGTCACCAGCAATGACGACAAAAAGAGTCCAAACACCCCCCACCCCCAAAACAAAACAGGGGGGAAAAAAAAAAAGGGAAAAAAAAGCTGAGAGACACCAGATATTTAAATCAACTGGTTTTTAACAAAAAAATATATTCTTTGTATTGTTTCTTTAAACATCAATCTGCCCTTCCATGCTTGGGAGTCACAGTCCCATCTAGGCTTAATAAAAAGAGCCCAAATGCCTGGATTTTCAGTACAAAAAGTCCAAAAACATGAAAGGGGAGGGGGGAGGAGAAAAACAAAACAAAACACAAAACAAAACAACAAAAAGAAAAAAAAAAAAAAAAAAAAAAAAAAAAAAAAAAAAAAAAAAAAAAAAAAAAAAAAAAAAAAAAAAAAAAAAAAAAAAGGGAAAAAAAAAAAACCCCCAAAATTCCCCAAACAAAACAAAACAAAAAAAAACAAACACCCAATGCTCTCATAATGCTACAAACCCTCCACAAACTTTTCTAGCGTGTCTCCCGTGGTATCACCAACCAGGGACAGTTCACTGGACAGTGCGCTCCTGTTGGGGGTATTCAGCTGGGGGAGCATTGCACTCTGTTCAGGGTTCCCCAGGTGTCCCTGATCCATGGAGCTGGCCATGGTGACTGCGAGTCCGGGGTGAGGGGAACCAGTCTGGGGTGAAACATGGTGTGGTGAAGGCTGGGGCTGTATCCGTGGTGACGGGCTGGAATGTGGAGGTTGGGATTGGGGCCGTGGAGACTGCACAGGGGCTGGAGACCGCACCTGGTTACTAAGGGATGTGGCGATCTGCTGGCCAGGGAGATGTGAGGCCTGTGGCTGTCCTGAGAGCATGTGCTGCTGGGGGCTCATGGGGTTCGGCTGGCCTGGTGACCCAATTTGTTGCTTCATCTGCTGCTGCTGCAGAATCCGTTGCTGCAGGGCCTGCTGGATATTAGGGGTGTTGTCGGCCCCTAGCCCAGGCTGCCCCATCTGGCCAAGTTGTCCCATTGGAGCAGCCATCTGGCCCATGGAGCTGCCCTGGATGGGGAGGTGCTGTTGCATGCGTTGCTGCTGCATGGCTGGGGCATAGCCTCCAGGTCCTTGTGGCTGCTGGAACTGGCTGTGTCCCGCCATGCCCCCGGCCAAGCTGGCACTATTTTGTTGTTGTTGTTGCTGCTGCTGCTGCTGCTGCTGCTGCTGCTGTTGGTGCTGTAGCAGCTGTCTCCTCACCATTTCTCGATACTGTGGATTCATGTTTGCCATGTTGGGGTTGTGTCCCGGGTTCATGATGTTCAGAGCCTGTCCCTGGGGGTTCAGGCCTCCCATTGCCGGTTGTGGTGGAGGCACACCAGGCCGTGGCACACCAGCTTGCATTGCGTTCAGGTTTTGCAAGCTAGGCTGCTGGTGCATGCCAGGCTGGGGCTGCATACTAGGCTGGGATTGAAGTCCGGGCTGGGGCTGCATGCCAGGCTGATTGGCCACATACTTGGCTGTGCGCTGTTTGATGAAAGCTGCCATTAGCTGTGGGTTTGATTTGAGGATGTTCAGCACCTGCTGCTGCTGCTGAGGAGAGCTGGGTGACTTTAGGGTCCGAAGCAGGTCTTGCAGGGCACTTGGCGAGATGCTCCTCGGTGGCTGCACATTGGGCATCCGTGGCCCAGCCACCGCTGCCTGGGCCTGCATGGACATTACAGGCCTGGGCATGCCTGGCATCGGCTGCTGCTGAGGGATGGGTGCCTGCTGCCACTGCCCAGGTGGCATGCTAGACATGACAGGCCCACTGACTTGGTTGGGACGGGGCACATTCAGGCCCACAGGAGCCATTTGGCTTCCTGGGGTCCCCATACCTGCACGCCCTGGGGGCACGCCATTGTTGATGTTTGCTCGGTACAGGTGCTGCTGCTGCTGGGCCTCACGTTCAATTTGCCGGGCTGCTTCTACTGCTGCAGGTGGGGGCTGGGCAGGGGGTGGGGGAGCTGGCACCTGGTTGGTAGGCTTCCCAGCAGACACTATTGTGGGGGGCTGAGTCCGGGCTACATTAGGGAAGCCAGCTGGTGACATGTTAACAGGTGAAGGCTGAGGCTGAGCTGGGGGCTGTGGTGTTTGGGGTGTGCTGGGCTGCTGTGTAGGAGTCCCGGGTGGAGCTGAGGTAGGAGAAGGCAAACTCTGCTGAGGCACATTGCGGGTGTTCATGGTTGCCATTCGCCGGCGCATGAGCTGAGCCTGCTGCAGGCGATGCTGGATCTGCTGCTGGCGGAGCTTGTGTTTGATGTTGAGGCAGAAGGGCACAGGGCATTTATTTTCTTGGCAGTGTTTGGCGTGGTAGCAGCAAAGAGCAATGAGCTGCTTGCACACTGGGCATCCTCCATTAGTCTTGCGCTTGCAGCCCTTGGTGTGCTGCACGACTCGCTTCATCTTCTGGCAAGATGGCAGCGAGCAGTTGGCATTGCGACACTGGCAGGCATGCACCAGGGACTGGATGCAGCGCTGGATGCTGAGACGCCGGGATTCCTGGGGGCTCTTGGACTGTGGCTCCCCCTGACTGCTGCCCTCATCATCTAGGCCTAGCCCCCACTTCACCATTTTATGGGTGTGGCTCTTTGTGTTGTAGCAATTGATACAAAGGTCATAGTCCTGTAGACAAGAGGAACAGACCAGCATTATCACAGGCCTAGCATGAGCAGATACCCTTAGGCAAGGGGCACATTGTAAGACCAAGTCTTGAGCAGTAATTAATGGGTCCCTTCCTTTATTTCATGTGCTTTAGGAAAAGTATCAAGACTTAGAACTTGAGAGTTAACAGCAAGGATTAATAACACTGGGGCTATTTCTACCAAGCACTGTCAGGGGACTGAGACATTATCTCTAGGAGAAATGATCCTTCCCCAACAACAAAAGCCCTAGTGGCTTTGAGATACCTGAACTCAGAAACTCAAAAGGAAGCATTAAACCTGAAGGGCAGGAGCTTGTGAGAGAGTTCAGTAGGGAAGAGGACTAGGTGGTCAAATATGAGGATCTGAGTTTCTTTCTTTTTTTCTTTTGGTTTTTTGAGACAAGGTTTCTCTGTGTGGCCCTTGCTGTCCTGGGACTCACTCTGTAGACCAGGTTGGCCTCAAACTCAGAAATCTGCCTGCCTCTGCCTCCCAAGTGCTAGGATCAAAGGTGTGTGCCACCACTGCCCGGTGACATTTCTTTTCTTAAGGAAATGAGGTAAAGAGCTACAGAGTAATTTTCCTCTGGCCTCTATGCTCATACACACAAATATGCTTACTCACAAATAATACACTCACATCCACCCACAGAATACATCTGAAGATGAGAAGTCTTATGGCTAGGCTGAGAAAAGCGCACACAAAATCCTAAAACTAGCAAAGCAGAAAGAGAATTGAGAAAGGTGTGTGTGTGTGTGTGTGTGTGTGTGTGAGAGAGAGAGAGAGAGAGAGAGAGAGAGAGAGAGAGAGAGAGAGAGAGAGTAAAATAGAAGATGGAGAGGGAATAAGAGAGGATACGACCAATGACAACAGGAAACAAGAATTCAAAGGTAGGCAAAGAAGGAAGGGCCAGGCAACTTTTGACCTGCCAGGACAAGCTCTACTAGGGTGAAAAAAAGCTACCCATAGGGCAGGAGGCAGTGAGAACACCAGTGGCTTACATCAAATTTTCTAGCCACATTCTGTGATCCTGCCA
This sequence comes from Mus minutoides, assembly GCA_902729485.2. Lineage (NCBI taxonomy): Eukaryota > Metazoa > Chordata > Mammalia > Rodentia > Muridae > Mus > Mus minutoides. The sequence goes on from LR756420.1 coordinate 5,192,950, forward strand.
TTGGACATAATCAAAAGTGTCAACCTGCCAGCTGGGTCAAAGGCATCCTTAATCACTTAGCAAGGCTAGAAAGAGATAAATACACTGAAATCCCTGTTGTACATAGCTCTTTCCAGTCAGGTTGCCTCGGTATATAGCCTGTAGCTGTGGCAGACAGGAGCACAGATTAGTAAGGAGGACTTCAAGGGAGCCACTCTTTATCCTGGGAGGAAGTGCACAGACCTGCATCCACTCCTGAGATTGCAAGGGACAATGCTGCATATGGGGGAAGGCCAGGAGGTAGGTGGTAGGGCTCACCTCACACACAGTGCAGTGCCAGCGTGTTTCCACATGGTGTTTGCACTCATTGCAGGTATAGACAAAGCGGTCCTGGCCCTGTGTGTGCAGCTCCACCAGCATGCACAGGGTGGACCATTTGGAGCGGCGTAAGGAAGAGAATTCCCAGTGCTTGTCTCTAGCCAGGGTGAGGAAGGCATCACGCCCATCCATGAGGTCACAGCTAAGCAGAGGATCAGGGTCCACGATGGGGGGCTGAGTGCTGATAACAGGCCCAGCATGCAGATGAATCACAAAGAATACCTGAAAGAAGGAGGTGCATTAACCCCACAGAGAAGCAGACATGCTGAGTGCAGGGCCACATCTTCCTGTGGAACAGAAGGATAAGCAAACCCAGGGACTGCTTGAGGTTCTGATTTCGTGGGATGGAATTTAACTGATAAAAAGCCAAACATTATTATTAACAGAGTACTGTTCCACCTCTTCCTGTGGACTTGTGCAGGAAAGCCCAAGCCCACAGGCAGGTGCCCATTGTTTCTCTGAATACCCTCAGAGCCCCCACCAGCCTATGCACTACCTCCTTGTGCTTCTCCATGGTGGCATACAGCTTCTGCGACAGGTCGTTGGAAACATTGGGCATGCTGGGCTTCTTCTTGTTGGCGCGGCTAATGCTGCTTTTGTTTTTGTTGGTCTTCTTGTTGTTCTTTTTCTTGGCATTTTTGCTGTCACCCTGACTGCCCTGCAACCACATGGAAAGCTGTCAGATCAACACCCATTTCCTAGGTTATGGAGTTCCACAGACCTCATATGCACCTGGGCCACATGCTATTTCCAGAGGGCTAAGAATGGAATCCTTCCAGCCTAGCCACAGCACTTATATGTCCAGTTGGTTCTCCAGGACATTAATTTGCAACCTAAGCAAGAGAGGAAGTTTTTCTACCACTCCCCATAATTCCACTGGCAGGAGTGTTCCATCCTGCATGTTCAGGACCTTTGCCTTGAGAAAACCTGATCATTCATATAAATTTTCAGAAGACATGAGGAAGGTGTAAATGGGAGGCAGCACCAGGAGGATCTTTCCCACTCAGTACCTACACTCGGATAATGCTTGTCTGAGAGCATGTCTAAGCTAGTAGTGCAAGCTGTTGTTACTACGTTCATTACTGCTGTCACTGCATTCATTAGACTTAGCTGAGATCTACAGGGGACTCACCATTCCCTAATTCAAGTACTCCAATGATCCTACTATGAAAAGAACTTGAGTGTCACCCACATAGAATACAATATAGAAAAGCTAATCTGATCCAGAAATATTCTTTATCCTGTAGTACTATGGTAAAACCTAGAACCTTATACATGTTAAGCATGTGCTCTACCACTGAACTATAAAGTATACCCTCAGTTCTATAATATAATTTCTTTAACGGATGCGATATAACCTAGGTTTCAAACTCATCACGCTCCTGCCTCAGGTTCTTGAGTCAAATGATTTAAAATAAAAATGTGCATGCATGTGTATTTGTGAGAGTGCCACAGTGCCCATATAGAGGTCAGACAGCATTTCTTTAGGGAGAAGTGTTCTCTTCTCCCATGGGGACCCTAGGCCATCATACATGCAGCAGGTACTTTTAGTAGACCCATTCTGGTGGGCCTCAAATAAATTGAGATTTGAGACAGGGTCTCAGTATGTCTGTAACTCACTGTGTAGATAGATCAAGCTGATCTTGAATTCAAGACCATCTGCCTGCCTCTATCTCCCAAGTGCTAGGACTACAAGTGTACAAGTATGGCCTCCACATCAATGTTCTAAAGCAATGGAGTGGGGAGAGTGAAATATCCCTTTAATCCTGCTGGGCGGTGGTGGTGGCACACGCCTTTAATCCCAGCACTTGGGAGACAGAAGGAAGGCGGATTTCTGAGTTCGAGGCCAGCCCTGGTCTATAGAGTGAGTTCCAGGACAGCCAGGGCTTCACAGAGAAACCCTGTCTTGAAAAACAAACAATCCTAGCACTCAGGAAACAAGCTGATCTTTGAGTTTAGGCCAGCCGAGGCTACATAGAGAGAGCCCCTCCCTCCCAATACACATACCCCAACAAGAAAAAAAAAAAGAAGAAAATTATTTTCATTATCCAGTGCAATGTACTTTGGTTATTTTTCTAGTAGAGTTTTTCCTGCGCTTGTTGCCAAGTCTTCCCCAAAACTGCAGGTGGATACATGATATAGTCTTCCCTATTTAATACCGCCATAAACATTCCTCTACTACTTCTTTTTGGTCTTTCAAGACAGGGTTTCTCTGTATAGCCCTGGCTGTCCTGGAACTCACTTTGTAGACCAGGCTGGCCTCGAACTCAGAAATCAGCCCGCCTCTGCCTCCCAAGTGCTGGGATTAAAGGCGTGCGCCACCACGCCCGGCTTCCTCTACTTCTACTAACTTGAAATTCCAAATTTTCTTATTTATTTGTTTGAGAATTTTATACATGCATAATAGTATGATTTGACTAAGCAGTCTGCCCTTACTTCCTCTACTCCATTTCCTACCGCAGAGAATCTGATTTTTAATGGCAAAGTAGCCTCCCCTTATAAAGCATTGGCTGTACCTAAAGTTAATCCCGCTAAAAGGTCGTGGACGTCCTTGAGGAAGGCAAGTCCTTGCCCTCAGCACTAACTGCACTCAGAGACAGCAGCAGACAGACTTGTCACTTGTCAGCATTCTCCCTAGCACATGCTAAGCCTTTGGGCACCCAGTGACGACCAGCTTAGGCACAAGACAGGTCCTCTGGACAGTGACTGACACCAAGCCAGAGGCCGCCCTGGATGGCTCTGCTTGTTTTGTATTCCCTCAGACTCCTTTCCCCCTTGGTAGCAGGGCTGTTCCTGTGCTCTGCTGTGCTGTGCAACAGTGACTCTTAAAGCCGGACCCCCATTCCACTTCCTCAAGTGATGCCACCACTGCTGTCCTTTATAAGCTCAGACAAATTGTTCTGGATCAGGCCACCTTTTTGCTCTGAGGCATAGTTTGGTCAGTGAGTGGTTCTGGGTCACTTGGTCTCCACTACAGTATACCCTGTGTCAGGCACTGAGACTTGCTTGTTCTTTTAAAGCCAGATTGAACATGGCCCCTCTTCTCCAGCATCCTTCTGAACCAGTTTGCAGTAGACTAAGAAACCAAATTTTGGTGAGAACCAGACAAGTTCCTAAGAAGAGGAGATGATCAACCAGTGGGAGGAAGTTGGACAATGGGGATAGTTTGGGAGCTCTTGGGAAGCACCAGGAATACAAACTTGTTTCACCTAGCCTGTGCTTTCTCTGATAAAGCTGGCTTTTTGAAGACATAACTCAGTGTGCCCAGTGCTGGGCATGTTGCTCCCACTCAACAATCCTGTGTGCCCTGGTGCCCTGAGGATGCCTGCTGACCTGATGCTCCAGGTGCTGCCACATGCTGCCAGCTCTCCTAGCCCTGCTGGAGCCCAGCCTCAATCACGTCCTTTGGGGGCACTGCAGGCATCATTGCAGCTCACTCTTTGCTTCTCTCTCATCAAAGAAATGTTCCAGCTTCACATAAGACACTACTTAATTCATGACTTCTTATATGCCAAACATCCTCTACAGAATTAATTGTGCCCACCTACCGAATCTACAACCATAACCACTACATACTACGGTCAGCTCACACAGTGCCTTGTGATCTTCAATACAGCATACTTCCTCCATTCCCCTGAAGACCCCATCCCCATAACTCACATGGAATCCCTATGCCACTGTTTCAACAGCCACCCCAGACCTCCTGCTGTCTTCTTTACTAAGCTCCTTTCTTCTTAGAGTTGCCCATCACCTGAAAACATACTAGGCAGCTATCCAGTCCTTTCCTAGTCCTCCTAGTGTAAGATACCTGTTTTAGCAGAATAAAGTCTTGTTTAGTTCACTCTGTACTCCCTGGTACACAGGGATAGCAAAGAGTGAACAAACTGAGAAAGGGGGAAAAAAGGCAATACAAAGTGAGCGGCCACAAGGTTTAGAACAAGGCCAGCAGTTCAGTGGCAGTAACTTCCAGAACACTTGCAAGTAAAACACATTACTTCTCTCTTCTACTCTCCAGGTCTAACCACTAGGCCCCTAGGAAGTATCTCTTGTATAGAGGCATCACATTTGCTTATCATTGTTGGTGATATTCTATGTATGTGAATGAGAACATCACTACAGAAATAGTATAGCAAGTGTATACTGTCCAGCCTACCACTCTGGTGGCACAGCTCTAGTAGGGGCCATACCTCAGGAGTCTCACTCGCTGCAGTACTCTCTTCTTTTTTCCTCTCTTCTTCTTCTTGTTCTAGTTCCTTAATGCTTTCTTCCAACACATTAGGCCAGAAATCTCCTTCAAAATAGGGCAACTCCTTGGCACTTGTGAGCCTGTCTTCGTTCGCTTGTTTGAAGATGTCCTGGGAGGAAGCAGAAGAGGTCCCTGGGGGGGTACTGCTTGAAAGGCCCACTGCTTTGACCAAATGCTATTTCTTGTAAGTGATCATAATGATAAAGCAGAGTGCCAGAAGAAAATACACAATATATGTTAATCAGCGCCCTCGTTCAGCAGGATTACCTTATAGTCATTAATGATCCTCTCTGCGAACGCCTTGTCCAGCATCTTTTTGTACCACTCCTGTAGTCGTTTTGGTTTGGGGATTTTCTGGTCAGGGGGGTGGCAATGAAAGATATAGTCATCTCCTTCACTCGGGGGACAGGCCCAAATGTGTCCTGTCACATACCTATAGGATACATACGAAGAAAGCCAGACAGAAGTGTCAGTGAATTCAGATCTACTTTTGATGAACTGTAGCTTAAGAACTTAAGCAACTTAATGAACTTAAGGATCTAAAGAAAGGACAGAAATAAATATGAGGACAGACAAAAATAAAAGACACGACCAGAATGCTAGTGTAATTCTTTTTTGAGACAGGGTTTCTCTGAGTAGTCCTGACTGTCCTGGAACTCACTTTGTAGACCAGGCTGGCCTCGAACTTAGAAATCCGCCTGCCTCTGCCTCCCAAGTGCTGGGATTACAGGAGTGCGCCACCACGCCCGGCTGCTAGTGTAATTCTTATAAAATACTTGGGCTCATGAAGGGTGGTGGTGGTACACGCCTTTGATCCCAGCACTCGGGAGGCAGAGGCAGGCAGATTTCTGAGTTCGAGGCCAGCCTGGTCTACAAAGTGAGTTCCAGGACAGCCAGGGCTACACAGAGAAACCCTGTCTCGAAAAATCAAAACCAAACCAAAACAAAACAAAACTTGGGCTCCAAACCAGCATGTGAATGGGGTGGGAGTGGAGGTGTATCTTCATCACTTGCAAATTCAACCCTAGATTCAGTTCTGAGCACTTTGCTCTCAGAAATGCATGGAGCAGAGCCTGGCAGGGCAGAGTTAAGGGATGTGGAACACCGGTTTCCTCCTTACTTCCTCCTCCTGTGCACTGGAAAGGCAGCTTAGGCAGGTAATTCATGTCAAACAAATCTTAGCTACTCCGTGTAAGACGTTTAAGCAAACACTTTCAGGTTTGGGAAAAAAAATGTGACAAGTGTGGTATATAAACAGAAACACTGTATTGAATCATGATTGCCAATTCTAACAGAAGACCAAACAAAGAGAAATGTGCAGACACAAAGTCGATGAATGGTTGTCTGCAAGCAGGGGCAGGACAGGCAGTAGCAGCAAGAGGGCACAGGGCTCTGTGTGGGTGAGGGTGCTTGGACACTGACTAATGGGAATAGTTACACCAGTTAACAACAACACTAAAAACCATGGACTCCAAGACCTGAAACAGAGGCAATAAGCATGATATGGAGATTATGCCTCAATAAAGTGGAAAGAAAAGGAAAAGCAAGCAAAAGCAGAACAGACACTGTACTCTGCACATGCGGGGACCTCAGCAAAAACTTCTGAACCAACCTTGATATGTTACAATAAACATATCACATAAACATAACACGTAAAACTAAATGAGAAAAACTTACTATTTCATAGAATAGACAAAAACGTTTTTATTGATTCTGAATAATCCAGACTCACCCCAATTTCTTCACATACTCTAGATATCCAATGAGGATCTCATGGTAAACAGCTGTCCGGAGGCAGCGGGGCCGGAAGAAATGAATACTGTCCAGATAAGATATGTATACACGCCTGTGGAGGATAGGCAGGGGTGTCATTTTTATTTTTAACTTCAGATACCCCTCAAGATTGAACACAAACACCAACACCTAAAAGTCCCCAGAAATAGGGTTTGATAGTAGTCACAGGCCACATAACAAAATGTGAAAAACTCTAATCACAGCCTCAGCCGAAAACTAAGGAAACAGAAATAATATTCTGCTATCCAACAAAAGATGTGGAAACTTACTCCCCACCCCGGGGAGGGCAACTTAGGAAAATCCACTTTTTTCCCCTACTCACCCAAAGTCCAGACTAAAACTAACTCTGGGCCAGAGGCAGTTAGTTTGAGGAGGGCTAGCTGTTGCTTACCAAGTGACTATCTTGGTAAGACAAAACAAGACTAGGGCCACACACAAAAAAGCATGCAACACTACTACCAGGACCCTTCCTCCCCTAAGAGTTGACGGGAACAAACAAACAGCATCAGTAACAACACAACAAAACAAAAACTAATTGGTTAAGTCAGTTAACTATGGCTTTATCTTAATCTAGCACTAAAATATACAGCTTTAAGATACCTGAGCCTTGATCATACGGAATAGGGCTAAAAGGCACATTCAGAATTAAGATGGGAGGCTACCGTGTATTTGGTGGGGGGCAATCAGAGCCGTATTCTTGCACATGCATCCCAAAAAAGCACACATCGACTCCATCGATCTCCTCAAAAGCGAAGAGTGCTTTGGTACGATATGGGAAAGATTCCGACATTTCTCCAGAATCCACAAACCTGAAACAAGCCAAAACCTGGTGTTTACAAGTGTTGTGTTCCAAGTGTTCCTGCTCTGTTGAAGAGCTCAAGGCTTGGCAACCTCTTGCAACAACAGCCATAGCAGTTTCAGGGCTGTGTGGCAGCTCTTCCTGGTCCTGTTTCTTAGGGAAGGAAGTGGCATCTCTGCTAATAAACTGGAATTCAGAAAAGAAAGTCACATGCTGGCTGCCACAAAGCTGCTGTATAAAGGCATCACACTTGAGTCCTACAGAGACGGGGTAGGGTCTAGTCAGTTTAGGACAGGAAGAAAACACAAACCTTGACTTCATTCCTGGCTTGACCTCCACAGTCTTGTCTGAGCTGGCCACCACTCTGACAAAAACCTCCCCAGCTTCAGGGTGATTCTGGCGGCGCAAAAACTTATTCACCCGGTCTTCCAAGTGGTTTCCCAATCGTGTGGTCTGCAGCCCTAAAACAGTTTTGAATGAACAAGCTTAGGCAGAGCTGTTGAGACTCTTTCACCTCGGCTACTTTCAAGGACTAATAGTTTTTTTTGTAAGAACATAAGAGTGCCATTCTGTGACATTAATGTCTAATGAAGGAAAAGTAGATGTAGGACTTAGGTACTTTGCTTTTCTAACAGTTAGGGACAGGAGTGCCACAAAGTTGGCCAGAATCTGACAGAACTGAGGACACTGGGGATTCATGCCCTTTGCCTCAAGTCCTGGTACCTCAGGAGAAGCTGTGGGACAGGCCCTGCCCTGAACCTATGCTGAGCAGAAGTCTTCTGTGTCGAGGGTGAACTCTCTCTCACAGATGCCAAGAGGCACATTACCTATGACTCCAGAACTAACGTGAAGAACTCTAACAACAAGGAACATGACACATCCTTGGCCCAGTCAGTCAATGCTGAGCTCCCTTCTACCTAGGCTCCATGCAGTCTAAAATGGAGCTTAGGACTCCAGGGCAGTAATCCAGCATTACACAAGGACTGCTTACTGCCTTCAGGACTGAGTGACTATTCTGACAAGCACAGATATAGGCCCAAAGGGTCTCACAAGACCACCATTCTTGCTAAAATCCTTGAGGGAAACTCTCTGTTCTCACCCATACACTGTAAGACAGCAAGCCTTGTCCCCACAGGAGACAGCCTGCAGCTCAAAACAAAAAACAGCTCCCCAAAGCCTGTGACAGCATCCTTCCTGGACAGGGCTCTTGGTTCTGAGCTACTTGAAAAGGATCTGGCAACAAATGTTCTCTTAGTATTTCTGAAATCTACTTTCTAAGCTTTCTTAACTGTTAATGAAAACATGAGCGGATCATAAATGGATAAAGCTGAATGACTCCAATGAAAAAATGTACAAAGCACTAGAGAAACTTACACATGAGAACTGCTGACCACTCCCTCACATTGAGAGGTTACAAAAAAAAGAAAGGAGACTTTAAGGAAGCTCCAAGTACACAATCCAGGAAACAGAAATCTTCAGTAAACTTACTCTTAGCACTGAATTTGTTTTCTTTCCGAGGTCTGCCAGTTTTCTTCAAGCAGTTGTCACACACAAAACTGCACAACAAATAATGGGTGTGATCAGATTATATTCAAGAGTGTATGTTGCCAAACCAGTAAAATGCAGCACTGAAATACTTTGTTGGCAGTTGAAATCACATCATTGTGAAAAGAGTGAAGAGACAGACTGGCTTGAAGTCTGCAATTTGTAAAGCAGGCAAATACAAGACTTAAATTTAGAACCAACTGCCACCTCCCTTAATTGCTGAATACTTGCTGATAAGGAACAAGACTAGGGAGCACGGCCACCTGCCCCGATGACTTGTGCACAGCACAGCCACCTCCCTGATGACTCGTGCACAGCACGGCCACCTCCCCCATGACTTGTGCACAGCTGCTCCCCCTTCCCAGAGATTACAACAAACCACGCACCCTGAAGGCCAAATGATGTCATAGTGCAGAACACAAATCTGATGCATCTTCCGGCCACACTCTTTGCAGTCAACAAAACTAGAGACAAGAAAACCAAATTATACACCAGGAGCCACAAAGCCATAGTCTCCAAAAGGAGCTCGTATGTATGGCACACACTGTTGGCTGAGCTGCTGTTAGGAGCTCTGACATCATGCATGTGCTGAGTAACCCATATGTGTTTTACACAGTCACCTACATTAGTTAATTTTATTAGGGAGAAAACTGCCCCCCCCCCCCACTTTTTTTTATTTTTTTATTTTTTTTATTTTGAGAAAGAGGTCTAGCCATGTAGTCTGGCCTGGACTTGATCCAAGATTCTTTATTTGGATTCTCATGATTGAAATCGGATTGCCCCACTGCCATAGCAAGTGTCTTTATCCATTAAGCAATCTTGCTGGCTCCCAAAATTTTGGTTTGTTTGTTTTTCAGACAGGAGTTCTCTGTGTAACAGAACCTTGGCTGTCCTGAACTCACTTTGTAAATCAGGCTAGTCCTCAATCTCACAGAGATCTGCCTGCCTCTGCTGGGATTAAAGTTGTGTGCTACCATAGCCAGTCCCTGAAACCTTATTTTCAAAGATTACTATGATAAAAGTATATCTCACAGTCCAGTGATTCTAAAGTTACTATGCCCTTTTAAGACCTATTCTTTCTCTATGTAAATTTCAAGTACCTAAATGGGCTTAAAAACCAGAAAAGTATTTTCAGTGTTATAAATATATGCTTCTAATTTTCAGACCCCCCCCCCCAAAATCTACAGAAAGAAAAGTAGCTAGATGATAGCAGCTCTCGTCAGTCTGAAGCACAGGAAACATCTGCTCTGAGTTGGAGACAGAAGGCACTGATGCTAACAGAAGTGGATAGGCTTCCCTGAGTACACTTAGTCTCTTGGTACCACTTATACAATTTAGCTATAGCCACCTCCAAGAGCATTCTTATCACTCTAAAGAGCAGACTCCAATAGGAACCCTCAACACCAAGCCATCCAGGGTCAAACCTTTTGCTTTTTAGTTTACTGTCTTACTGCTGCTGAAATCCACATAGCAGGAAGATTTAGGGTACCAGAAAGCATCCCAGTTTCCTTGAGTCAAGCTCTTGATGATGCCTAGTTTCTTCTTGTCCCTTCATCCTGACATACACCTGCTATATAACCATCTAGCTATGGTGTGTCCTAATTAGCCTCCTTGCTGCTGTTCTTGTTAGAAAGAGGATCCGCATGGAACACTGTGGGACAGTGGCAGCATTACTTGGTTGTGACATCCAGCTAAAGTCATGGTGAGGTTCCCTCCCCATACACTACTTGGTCACTCATGGTCTTCACTCCATCAATCAAGTGCATCACCAATTTCTGAAGTGAGCTTTGTTGGCTTCCATGCTGAGGTGAAATAACTCTCTTGATTTACCCTATTTCTATAGATAGCCATTTCAATTCTTCCCGCCATTGTCAGGAAAAGAAATATCAAAACTGTTATGTGTCTGTGGCAATTCATGACACTCCACTTACTATGGAGCCTTCTACCTCACAGTATTGCTTCTTCTACCTCCAACAGGTCCAGCTTTAGTTGAGCTCTGACTTCTTGCCTAGGTTGCATCTGAATCTCCCCAGGAGTTCCTAGAGACCAGAAACTGAAACCTTATGCTTCATGTTTCCCACACAACCCCATTCAAATGGTCTAGGGGTCTCAGTCGGGATCTCCCTCCCTCCCTCCCTCCCCTCTCTTTCTGTAGAAACAGGATCTTAGTTAGCCATCCTGCCCCAGCTTCTCAACTGTTGGGAGTAGAGGGGAGTACCACTATACCCTGCTGGAGAGGTGGTCTTTCTACACTGGAATCAAAACTGTTCCTCAAAACATGTGGTTAAATTCATTTAAGTGCCCTTATCACCACATCCCATGGGATTAGATCTTTACACTCGGGCTTGACTGGCCAATCAATCCTGTGGCATGTATGTTTTGAGTATCTTGTGTTTGTTCCTCCCTATACGTTAAAAATACTATGTCCTTCTCTCTAGCACCTGCTCTTAGGTAAGAATCACAGACTCCAGGAGGCCAACCCCAATGGTGACGCTGCTGTGCCAATGCTAAACTAAAAGCCTTCACCAAGGACACTGTGCCTCTTGTTGCCTGCATTCATCTGTTGCTACAAAAAGAAACCTAAAACTCTCACAAAAAGGGCTGGAGAGATGGTTCAGGGGTGAAGGACACTGGACCCAAGTTCACCTCCTCCCAATAAACTTAGCCAGCTCTAACTCTGACACCCCATTTTAGCCACCAAGGGCACCAGGTACACATGTCCTGTATATAGATACATTTAGGCAAACGATACATATAAAACAATACATCATTAACATGGTAGGTAGGGTTGGAAGATGACAACAACGTGACAACATAACACGGAGACTTAGAAAAAAACTGAATTTTCACTAATGGTCCAATGTGTGTTGTGGGAACTCCACACACACCAGCATTCATTATATAGTTATACAATCCTGTCCCTAGGTATCAGATAGGAAAAGTAGCATGGATGGAGAGTCAGTGTATTCCATTATAGCAGTTGACCTCTCTGGGAGATTTGGGGCCAAGAGAACAAAGTAATTACTGCTAGGTTCAGACCTGTCCCGAGCTATAAAAGCCATTACACAGACATCAACATTTGCAAATGAAGCATGCTCATGAGTTAAGGCAGTGGCACAAGACAGATTTTTTAGATGATGGACCCAAGATGTTTTTATTTTGGAATTTCTCTGGGATGATATTAGCACTTCCAGTTACTGCTTCTGTTTGTTACGGAGTAACCCAGAGCAGTCCTTAAAGATGCCTATGACCAGACTCTCAGGATGTCCGAAAAGAACTAACATAATCTTATCACTATTAAAATCCAGCAATAGGAGAATATGTTAGAGAAATCTACTTTGAGTTTTAGATAACTTCCCAAAAGAAACCCCACTTTTATTATCCCATAATCTAATCACAGGTAATAACTTTCCTCATATCAGACTCAAGGTAAAAAAAAAAAAGCCAGGTATAGTAATGCACACTTTTAATCCCAGCACTCTTCAAGGCAAAAGCGATTTAAGGTCTGTGAATTTAGGATAACCAGAGACACAAAGAGAGAACCCTGTCTAAACAAACAAAGGAAAGAAAGAATAGAAAAACAAACAACAAAAGGTGTGTGTGTGTGTACTCACGGTTCAGGATCTAAGGTATCATTTTTCTTCTTTTCAAATTGATCCTTGGAAATTGTCCTTATTTAAAAGAAAAAGAAAAATCTTAATTGACTGACATATATTTCTATACAAACTTTTTCCCCCTAAAAATATATCTGTTTCCAACAACTATTAACTTTACTCTAAAATTTAATTAAGAATCATCAGAATATGTTGGCAAAATTGTGTTGAGATTTAAACATGTTTATTTTTATCAAGTTCCTATGGTGCTAAGTGGACTAAGACCACAGCAGAATGGCAAAATACCTTCAATGCAAGGTGAGCATTCACTGAGGACTTCCCATTTTGGAAGGGTGGATTATTTGGGTTTCAATTGAGTGTATGTGAATTACTTCTGATGTATGCAATTATATAATCTTTTTTTTTTTTTGGTGGTTGTTTCTTGAGAAAAAAAAGGAGTACATACTAGTGTATATGTGTGTGTGTGTGTGTACATGTATGCCACAGTGCTTGTGTGGAGATCAGGGAACAGTTTTGTCAAGTTGTTGGTTCTCTCCTTCCACCTTCATGTAGGTACAGGGATAAATTTCAGATTGCCAGGCTTGCAAGGAAAGTACCTGTACCTTCAAGTCATTGCACTGCCCCCTTTCTGCAGCTTTAGGTTTTATTCTAAGTGACATACAAAAACTTTCTAAGTTGGACACATCAATGATATAGTATAGTACATGGTTATCTGACACTTGTGCACACCGTGTACTCTTAAATTAGACTAAACATACTAACCACCTCCAATACTTGGGGGAGGAATGCACAAAAACTTTCAAAATCCTTCCTTGTAGGCTTTTTGAAATGTACAACACATAATTACTATCTACAGTCACCACAGTGTTCAAGAGTACTCCATAGCTTTTGCCAGTATCTAACTGAACCTTAGCACTTATTGATTAGCCTTCTCCCATTCCTACCACCAACAATTCAATGATTAACTCCAATTAGACCAAAGAAATAAGATGACAAGGGTAACAGATCATTTCTGGAGCATAGGTTTCCTGCTTTTTGAGACACAGTAACTCTGGAGCCACATGTCCAACATGACCAGAAACATGGAAGATTAGGGAACTTAGTATGTAGACAAAGAGAACCTTAAAATGCCCAGCAGGCTAAAGGCAGATGTGCCGGCCAGTAGGCCTTTGGGTATTTCACAAAAGTCGAGTACACACTGTGGTTTTCAATTCTCTTGTCATGGCTTGGTTACACTGACACTCAAAAAGAACATTATCATAAGGTAAGCAGAGAGATGTAGGAGTGCTGGATGCAGCAACAAAGCAAGAGGCAGACTACCAGCAAGGCATGATATATATATTTTACATTATACTCGAAAATGTGGATAGAGAATTCAAATTTAATCTGCATTAGCTCAGTTGCTTAAAAAGACCATAGGTTTAAAAGGTTAAGTTTAACACCAAAGGTTTTTTTTGGTTTTTTTTGTTTTTTTTTAAAAACGGTGGTGTTGGTGATATGTATATATGTATATAAAATTTATCTTCTGTGGATAAGGCTGCCTGGCTTATATATAACTGAGGTTTAACATTTTTCAAGCAAAGGTTGAAATTATCACCCTGAAAAAAAAAATCCATTTGTCAGTGAGATAAATGAACTAACTGAACTAATCCTGCCTCAAATGGAGCAAGATGGAGAATCAGTGTTGCCGTTTGGCTGACACCTACACCTTTAAGTACAAGTATCTGTGCTCATGCAACCAGTTTATATTTAATGTGGGTACAGTCAATGTGAAGAAAAAGAAAATACAAATTGTACAAAACTCAAAATGGTATATTCTGGCTTCTTCCTTAGTCATGAACATCGGGAAGGATAACAAGATCATACTTACGTCTGAGGTTGGGAAGGGTCGTCACCCAGGGTCACATTCTCGCCCTGGATCTCTGTGAAACACTTCTCACAGAAATGATACCTGTCAGCAAGAAGGCCATACTTGGGTGAACTGGTCCATCACAACATACAGCCACCCAAGCAACGAAGCCACCAATCAGAGCAGGGCAGAGCACCACGACGAAGGGGGGCGTTGTTGGTTGATTGATGGGTCAGTGAGGATAATGAAAGGAACAGGGGCAGGTGGGGAAGGGCAGAATTAGAGAACAGGGAAGGGGACAAATAGCACAGACACAGAGGTAAGACGCAAACACCAGACAACACAGAGCAGAAAGCCAAGGCAAAGCATTGATTAGCATTCGGTCTCATTGCACGCATCATAGGCCATCATCACTAACAACGACAGGTTTCATCCGGCTCCAAAATGCAAATGCTTTCAAGAAGTGAATACTAGGATTGCATGGAGCCTAAATTTAGAAATCTGAATTTTGTTATAAAAATCAAATATTGAGCCAGGGTTTAAAATAGAAAATTTTTCTTTCAACAACAGGATGAGAAAAAAGCCTTTAAAAAGCAAGTTAAACTGGAATAGCTTTAGTTTTCAAAATGGAAATTTTATGCTTGACAGCATCAGAAGTTTTATTTCCAGTATTAAGCCAGATCTTTCAATGTGTGACAATGTTGAGCACCCAGAACCATTTTTTTTTGTAGTTGTTATTTTTCTCATATTTTTTTCACTGAGTTAATAATTATGTTACAATACAAATGAAACCAAATCCATATTCTAGACAAACACTTAACAGAAATGCAGTCAGGGTCAAAGACTTTCCAGCCATTTATTAATAAAGATATACAGAGAAAAACTGTGATATATTGTATAAACAATACAATATATACAAACCCACAAACAATTTTGAAATGTTTTGATTCATTTCTAAGCTTTGATATGAATTTTGGTACTGGGACCAATCATTCATCTTGAGATACATGGCGAATGACTGTTCTGACTTGGTAACAACCCAAGTTAAGCAAATTTAGAGAGTTAATCTTTAAATAGCACAATCTGCATTTGAAAAATTCTCCATCATCCCAATTTCTTATATGATAATAATATAGAGCCTGGGCTCATGCTGGGAAGTGAATACAATTAAAAATAAAGACTATTAAATGTTTGGAAAGGACATGAATGAGAAGTTAACAAAAAGCAGGTGGATTCTGCATAAAACAAGATGAGCACACAAAAATACTATAAAGTAAACAAGCTGAATGGAGGTAAATTACACAGGCAAAAAGATGAGCATAAGCTAGCAGCAGCAGTACAATCAAATGCAGGTTTAGCTCAAAACTACATCTACAAGGTGCCAAGGAGGATTAGTATTAGGGACACTGATGAGACTTAAGAGCGCTGAGCTGAGCCCCAGTGCAGAGTGAGATGCAGTCAGTAACTGTGCTCACTCAGTGACTCATTCACCACTCACCGGCATGCTCATACACTCCTTTAACCACTCAGCTATAGGATGAGCCATGAGGAGGAGGCCCCCACAAGTCCCAGTTTTCATCGTCATTAGAGTATAGAGCATTTTGTCTACAGACTTCACTAACATGCAGCCAATTTAAAACATAAAACTTTACTCAGAGCATATCTCAAAAGTATCCATTTTTTCACATTCTGTTGATAAACAGGGCAGATTCACTGCAGATAACTGGGCCAATAATAATTTCTTGCCAGGACAAGATTAAAAATTGAGTAGGAACAGACAGATAGCAGTTTTGTAAATTTTTAAATAAACCATAGTATTGTCTGTGTCATTTACTATTTTGTAAATATTCTTACAGATCCTTAAGAAAACCCTCCACACACAGCAGGACATGGTACAGAGCAGACATTCCCTCAAGCCAAGAATTTCACTGTTAAAAACAAAGCAATCCATTCATTCTTTAAGCAAACGTCCAACTGTTGTCCAGCAAGGACCACTCAGCAGTGTGGAATGAAACCACCAGAGTCACAACTGAGTCTCAAGCTTAAAAACCTGGAAAAACAGCTATTTTAGTCAGTCATTAAAGCCTAGCAACATCTAGGACACAAGAATATGAACCCATCGTTTCCCAGTGGTGGAAACTAATGCAAAAAGAGGCACTGATGACTGAGAGACAGCTCTAAGAGTGGCCAAGGAAACCTAAGCTCTCTAAGGTATGTGACCAAGTCCCACTCCTTAGAATCTCAAGGTCACAAAATTTAAGGGGTGATGTTAAGACTCTTGCATCTGTCCCAAAGCACTAGCAGTGAAATTACAGATAATCAAGCCTGTTCATTAAGGTGAGAAGGCAGCCCATGACCCCACTTCATCAAGCTTCACTGAGAGGAGGACAGTGCAGAACAGGCATCTTTCTAAAGGAAACAAGTTTGGTCTTGGATAACAGATGCCAATGCAGACTATCATATTTTGACAGTTTACACTTGATTCTCCTTAAAACTAAAGGTTCAGAGGTTTACTTTTAACCACTAATAGTCTGGATAACATTTTGTCCAGTGTAAAGTAAGTAGTGTGATGAATATGGAAACACCAAGGAGAAATATTTCATGTAATCCAATGATAATGCAAAATCTGGGTTGCTAAGTTGGCACATGTAACTATATGGTTTAGCTGTGAAGGTAGCTCAATGTATGACTTTTTCAAATGCAGATTGTTTTAAGAACTCTATCAGTATTTAGTTATCTATAGATAGTTTCCACATTATCTTCAGATAATTATTAGAAAAGCTGTTGCTAAAAGTAAGTTCCTTTCAAATTTTAAAAGGGTAGAAACAAGTGAAAAAGTAACCATACCCTAGCATAAATGTTAAAAATCTCACTTGTTTAAATGCCATGCAGAATGTTTCACTGATTCAAGTGTCTAAAGCTCTAGCACAGTGACAAAGCAGTTACTTATGGGAACACAACAGTGTTCAGTTTATTTGGAAAATTAAAAGCAATTAGTTAGAACATTCATCACAGAACTTGGCCACTCCTTTCTTAGAATTATGGAGTATTAATTTATATTCTTCATTCTAAGAGCACAGAAGGAATGGTAAAAGCTTTTGAAATGTATCAGATACAGAATACGACTCCTATATTTTCATTTAAGAAAAATATATCACTTTTGTTCAGTAAAAGAGTTCTACACAAAAATAAAATTGGGCATTCTAAGACTTACAGAATCATTCTGGTGTTTGTCCTTTACCACTGAACTTTTCCTGATCATAGCTATCAGTTCAATTAACCTTTAGTTATACTCAGTAGATTGGGCTCAGGTCTGTGTAAGTCATCAGGAGCAGCATTTGCTAAGCACCCAGTAAGAGTCAGACAATGCAAGAGCTCAAACATTTACAGAGAGTGGGTAGTTTCTTATCTTCTTTCTAGATCAAAATTATGCTAGCTAAAAAAGTTATCAGGCACAGTATTTTTCAGGGCATAATTAATACTAATCCATACAATCTTGTGACTCTAAAGCCAGGTGTTATGGTCTTTGCCTGTAATCCTAGCACTTAGGAGACTGAGGCAAGAAGATGGAGTCTGAGGCCATCTGCAGCTACACAGTGATACCCTGTCTCACAAAGCAAAACAGCTTACAACTTTATACAGATCACAATGGTCTTCAAAGTACATTCCTATACACTATTCCATTGAAGACAAGACATGAGCCTGTTAGGGAAGATGCTATTGATCCTGTATCTTGGACAAGGTTAAATTTGATACTTCGTTAGACATGCTAAAAGGAGACAGAACTCCTGTATAATACATAGTCACTGTGGGAGAATCCCATTATGGGGGGTTATGGTATTCTTTTCAATTTTGTCTTATAATGTTTCTACTGAAAGACTGAGGGTGGCACTGCATGAGCAATGTCCTGGATCCTATTCATAGCACTAAACCCAGCCCACCACAGACCACGAGACAAAATAAGACCTTCACCACCCTACCCCTCAACAGTGGATTTAAGAGGGGGAGTGTTTTGATAGAATATGTTGAGTATTCAGCAGCACAGGTTGTTCACGCTGCACTTCGAATAGAGATGACCCTAAGTCAGGAGGGAGAACAGTAGATTGGTCAGTCATACAAGGGTTGGAGTCTTCCTTTTTAAAATTGTTTATTCGTGTGTCTATATGTGCATTGGAGATCATAGGGCAACTTAAGGGAAGTAGTAGTCTCCTACTACCACAGAAGAGTGGAGACTAAACTCTGCTTGATCATCAAGCTTGACAACAAATGCTCTAACAACATCAACTTCTTTTCTGGGGGAAAACATTTGCATAGGAGCCATCATGGAGATAGTAATATTTTCTTTGAAAATTACAAGCATTGCTCTCCCTCTGTCTTCTGCCCCCACCTCCCCGTTCATGGCCGGCTCTACTCTTCTACTTACTTTCTCAGTCTCTACTACCCTCTCAACTCCCCTCCTCAGGCCCTGAAGAAACTCTATACTAAGAAAGAAAAGAAAAGAAAAGAAAAGAAAAGAAAAGAAAAGAAAAGAAAAGAAAAGAAAAGAAAAGAAAAGAAAAGAGAGAGAGAGAAAGAAAGAGAGAGAGAGAGAGAAAGAAAGAGGATCATTATCTATCTAACTCAAAAAACACTTCAAAATCCCAAACTTGTTAGGCCTATATACATATGTACCTCTGAACAAATAAACAGCCTGCTTTTATTATTATTATTATTATTATTATTATTATTATTATTATTATTATTGTTATTATTATTATGGCCCAAATAAAAAAAAAAGGAATAAATATCCACAGCAGTAAACCCTAATACAGTGCTTAAGCCTAAGACAGAGAACACACATGAAGTTCCCTCTTGATCACACAGAGGTTCTCATTTCTAGCTCAACAGTGCTGACTTGAGTGTAAGTAGTAACTTAGGCTTCAGCATGAGGCCTTGGTGCTGCAGCTACAAGGTCTCCTAAGAGAACTGACGGAAAGGAATTTAATTTCAACTTCATCTTAGCAAAAAACCAGGTTAAGTGAGTAGAAATTTGATTTTCAAAATAAGATCCAAACTACAGAGTTATCTGTGGATTATTACTATTTCACTGCTCCCTGAGAAAGGAGGAGATCTACTCTAGTCTAATTACTTTCAAATTCCAAAAGGATGGCAACTATTTTTCAGGTAGGCCTACCACTCTCAAAGCCTTGACAATAATATCTCAAACAAAAGAATTCTTTAAAAGAAACAAACAAAACACAACATCAGGGCCTTGCCATACTCAGACCAGCCTTACACTCAAAATTCTTCTTCGTGCCCCACCTACCGACTGCTAGGGTATAGGTTTACAAACAAGCCCAACAGGGGAGTTATTCTTTTTTTTTTTTTTTTTTTGGTTTTTCGAGACAGGGTTTCTCTGTACATTCCTGGCTATCCTGGAACTCACTTTGTAGACCAGGCTGGCCTTGAACTCAGAAATCCGCCTGCCATTGCCTCCCGAGAGGGGAGTTATTCTTGAACTCAATAAAGAACACCAGCCCTTCCTAACGATACAGTGTTAGAAAAGAGTATTCTTGTTCTTGTGTTCTGTTTTTCTTTTTCAACTAATAGCTTTTTCTACCAGACCAGCAAGGCCAAGTGATGTAGATACGCATTTGCGGTAGAATAAAATATAATTTCTATTTTATGAGTATCTTAAAAGTCATTTTGGGCTTTTCCAAAGTTAGTTTCAACTTTAGCTTCTTGGTTACAGTGTTCTATTTTAGGTAATTACTACAGAGCTACAGCCTCAGACTAAACTAAGATTACAATTTTTCATTATAGATGTTTGCCTTTTTTCCTAAACAGGGTATCTCTATATAACCTTGGCTGTCCTGGAACTCACTATGTAGACCAGGCTGGCCTCAAACTCATAGAGTCCCTACCTCCAAGTGCTGGAATGAAAGGCCTGCACCACTATGCCCAGCAAATATATGCTTTAAAAATCAGGAAACCAAGGGGTTACCTGACTGACCAAGAGGTACAGAAACTGTAGCACTTTTTATAGGAATTTCAGGGAATAAATAACACATTCAAGCTATGACCACATGCACAATCCTTGCCTTAACAACTTCATTTGCTTTGGAATGCAGGGTCCTGCATAATGCTTACCTATTCTGATAGCTGTAGTAAGCTGCATCACGAGGAATTGTACACAGCTGCTTTCCATAACAGCACAAAGTTTGTGGGGAGAACTCATACTGCAAAAACAAGAAGGAAATACTAACCATATATTCAATTACCACCCCCAAGTATTCTAGCATATGATGGCATTAGACCTAACTAGTTATTAACTAGAACACAAGATTAAGTTCTAACAATGTTCATAACTATTTTCAGGACATTTTTGAACTTAATGTGACAGAATTGGTGTAGCTCTGGTTTCAGGTACAGATGCAATGGGCACAGGGCAGTTAGCCTTCCCAGTAAGTTCCTTGCACTTTGACCATGACATCATGTCAGGAAGTCAACTATTAGAAAGACCACACTAGCCAGGCAGTGGTGGTGCACACCTGTAGTTCCAGCACTTAGGAGGCAAAGGCAGGTGGATCTCTTTGAGTTCAAGGCCAGATCCAGAATAGCCAAGGACAACATAGAGAAAGCCTGTCTCAAAACAACAAAATACAACACCTAAAAAACCCAAAGACAGTTTACCCTAGAATTTCCAACACTAACTTGGCTGGATCAGATAGAAAAGTTGGATTTCCAGAAATACTATACCTTTCGTCCACAGCAATATCCAAGAGACTGCATGACAGGGTCAATTTCTTGTTCAAAGACCTCTGCAAGTTTACTGCAAAATTTATATACACGGGACGTCTTACGATTATATAGCCACGCATTGTTGAACATAAGCCAGACATCATCCACATACTGCCAGGGTTCTTGATATTGCCCTGTGTCCAGCTTTCGCTTGATGGTAGAAAGGTCCATAGGATTCTTCACAATATCAAAATAATCCTAAAAAAAAAAAAAGTCACCCGTGAGTGGATCCCAAAAAGTTTTAACAATAAAAAGAGAAAATACCAGACATTTTGTTCCCAAGAATAAAGAAATAGAACTGAAGATAATCCCAAATATCTACTGATTTAACTCATTAACATGACAACTGGTAAGAGCACGTGTAATTAAATTACCACAAGGGCTAAGCTAAAGAAAAAAGTGAAAATATTATCAAAACCTATTTTTAATGAAAATGGAAAAAAAATTTTTTTTTCTTCTGAGACAGGGTTTCTCTGTGTAGCCCTGGCTGTCCTGGAACTCACTCTGTAGACCAGGCTGGCCTCAAACTCAGAAATTCGCCTGCCTCTGCCTCCCAAGTGCTGGGATTAAAGGTGTGCACCACCACACCTGGCTGAAAATGAAGAATTTTAACTTCTCCAGATTCCCTTTGGTTTACATAAACAAAATACAACCAACAGGGCCTGTGGGGGCACATGCTTTTCCAAGTCTCCAGGGATATCAGATAGAAATTGATATGGATAGCACAGTTAATATTTGAATTCTTCAAGCCAATTCTTTTAGATAAAACTTGTACACAAAGCCTCAAATATAAGGGTCTCTGTGCTAGGAAGTAAGTGGGCTTGAGCTTCAACAAGTGTTTCTGATCCATCAGTAACTGCTGACAGACAGTGATTTTTATATTAGAAAAATTACCTTCAAAAAGAAAAAAGAAAAATCACCTTCAGTGCAAGGTTATTAAACATTTTTTTTTCTTTTTCTTTTTTCCTGGTTTTCTGAGACAGCGTTTCCCTATGTAGCCCTGGCTGTCCTGGACCTCACTTTGTAGACCAAGCTGGCCTCGAACTCAAGAGATCCAGCTGCCTTTTCCTCTCAAGTGCAGGGATTAAAAAGGCGTGCGCCACCACTACCCAGCTTATTTTACTCAATTTTAAGACAAAAAAACATAGATACCCTAACATTGTTTTCATATTAACTTACTGGGATTCCTAGGAGCTGAGGATCTACAGGCTGACGAAAAGGCAAAGACTCTGGGTCCTGTCGATAGAGTGCTTCTAGAGTTGGCATAAGTGCCTGGCGTAGCTCCTCGGGTTTAAAGACTAAAGGGAGAAAACATCAGAAGAAATCATAAATGGGTGTTCAGACACATTCAAGCTCTTCACTTAGTGGCTTCTTCCCGCCACAATCCTTTCACATACTCTGGCACTTCATTATCATCAGATTCCTTGGACTAGAAATATAAGTTTTGGTTTCTAAATACATTAATGGGACCTTTAAATCTGTCTATGAGACAAAACACAGCACTGAGGAGTTTGTTTCAACAAAAATTTCCAATTTTCACATATTGCTAGAATAGAAAACAAAACTAATTTCCAACTCTCTTTCCCTGGTCAATAACATGATTTGGGCAGTAACACGATTTCATTGCAAGGACTTTTGTGAATCCTCTGGAGGTACTTTTCTATCCTTGGCTCGTTTGAATTCAACTCACCTGAGACAAATCTTTATCTAATTCACCCTAATACACAAATGTAAACAATAACCGAACTAAAAATAAAAAGTCAGCAAGTTTCTAAAAGTCCGATAGTTTTTCTCCAACATTTGTCAGTGCCCACTGCTCTTACCTCTTACCCATCACATTTCCTACCTACTCGGGTGTTACCATTACGCCTATAATTCCACCTTGGGCTATAAAGTGAGATCCTATAAGCCAGCTAGCCAACAAAAATTTTTTAAAAATTAAAAATAAACAAAAAATTAAAACTAAGATGGCTGCTGAACACCTTTAAGATGTGCCAGCAAGAAGAGCTCTGAGTCTGCCTGACATGGGGATCTAACCTCCTCCAGTCCTTAGTGTGCAGGTCAGTGTGTCATAACCTTAGCTTTTCTTCCATAAACAAACTGGACAGAAGGATGATGACTTGGTGTTATAGGTGATGCAAAGTCAGTGTATTCAAAGAGGCAGAGGCAAATCTCTGTTAGTTCAAGGTCAGCTTGGTGTACATAGTGAGTTCCAGGCCAGGCCATACCAATCAAGAATACATAGTAAGAGGCTGAGGCAGGAGGGTCTCTGTGAATTCAAGGCCAGCCTTGTCTACAGAGTGAGTTCCAGGATAGCCAGGGTTACCCAGTGAAACCTTAAACCTTGTCTTGGGAGGAAATAAAAGGCAAAAGTGGGGGCGGGATATACATAGAGAGACAAAAGTTCCAGCTGGGCCATGGCATTTATTTGTCATCTTTTCTACTTGGGAGTCTAACTTGTCAAATTCTAGAATTTTACCTCATTGTTTTTCTTATGTGAAAAGTTAAAAAGTTAACAGTAAATTTCAACATCCTCCCTCTAGACATGTAAATAGCAGGACCAAATCCCCATAATTTCTTCCCTACAGAGCCAGGACCCATCAGGTCATTTGAGCACCTTGTTTGACACTGACTCTTGCAGGACACTTGGCTGTTGTGACCTTTGTAGAATTGGCTCAAGGTCTAGATGAGTATGAAAGGCTCCCTATGAAAAGATCTCCAGCACTCAGCAACACTCAAGTTGGCCTACTCAATCATGCAGACATACCTGCAGTAGCCTTGTAACAGTAGTCTTGTTCTCTGCTAACTTCACTCTTGTGTTTATAAAGTTACAAAGGAGCACCTGACTTTCTTTTGGTATATTTTTATAGTTGTATCTCCTGAGACAGGGACTCAGTATATATAGCTATATTTGACTACATAGCCCAGGGTGGCTTTCAACTCATTTTTCTACTGCCTCAGTCTCCCAGTGTTAGGATTATAGGTATGTGCCACCATGCCTAACTACATCAGGCATTCTTGAGTAATCGGTTTCATGTGTATGTATATTCATATGTAGGTCCAAAGCTGACACCGTCTTTTTCTTGATTGCTCTTCACTTTATTCAGAGTCAAGTTCTATTAAATTAACTCAGAACTTGAAGGGATGGCTACTCTAGATAGCTAGGGACCCCTTCTCTTCTACCTCCTGAGCACTAGAATTATACAGTCAAGCCAAAACCCACCTGTCATTTATATGGAGTCTGGGAGCTCTGAAATCTAGTCCCCATGTTTAGTGCTTATGCATCGAGTACTTTAACTGCTAAGCAATCTCCACAGTCCCTTAAATTTTTTATACAAAAAACGAACAAACAGGGCTGGTGAGATGGCTCGGCGGGTAAGAGCACCTAACTGCTCTTCCAAAGGTCCTGAGTTCAAATCCCAGCAACCACATGGTGGCTCACAGCCATCCGTAACAAGATCTGGCTCCCTCTTCTGGAGTGCCTGAGGACAGCTACAGTGTACTTACATATAATAAAATAAAATAAATCTTAAAAAAAAACCAAAAAACAAAACAAAAAAACCCCCCAAAAAACGAACAAACAAAAAACCCCCCTGATCTGGCAAGCTCTCTGCACTGTCTATGAGTCAAGACCTCAAAATGGTCTAAAATGGTTTTTACTTTTTTGGGGGGTGGGGGTGGGTGGGAAAGAGACTGGGATTCTCCGTGTAGTTCTAGCTGTCCTGCAACTTGCTCTGTAGACTAGGCTGGCCTCTACCTCAGAGATCTGCCTGCTGGGATTAAAGGTGTGTACCACTACCACCCAGCCAGGTCTTTACCTTTTTTTAATGACCAGGACAAGATTTTTTTCATGACACATGAAAATTAAATTCAAGTTTTTTTTTTTTAAAGATTTATTTATTATATGTAACTACACTGTAGTTGTCTTCAGACACACCAGAGGAGGGCATCTGACCTCATTATGGGTGGTTGTGAGCCACCATGTGGTTCCTGGGATTTGAACTCAGGACCTTTGGAAGAACAGTCAGTGCTCTTAACAGCTGAGCCATCTCTCCAGCCCTGAATTCAAGTTTTAGTTTCCAAAAACAAATAAAGCTTTTACTGGCATACAACCATGTTCTCATTTGCATATTGAGGTAATTAGTTTTAACAGAGACCTTATGATGTATGAAGCCTAAAATATCACCTACGCCTTCCACAGAAAAGGCCTGCTGACAGGTGGGACTTATCAGGACATGCTATATTTCCAGTATGTGAGTAGTAAAAGAAGAAGCAGAGCAGACTGACAGAGAGAAAAACCTTATCTAAAGCGTCTGCTCATGGTGGGTGTGGCAAGCACAAGCCTTTAATCCCAGTACTTGGAAAGCAGAGATAAATGGATCTCTGTAAATTTAGCCTTGCCTAGTCTACAAAGTAAATTCCAGGTCTCCTAATACTACATAGTGAGACCCTGTGTCAAGAAAGTCTGCTCATAGGCTAATGAGAAGCAGCAGTAGGTAAGGCATTTGCTGCCCAGCCTGACACTGTGGACAGAGACACAGGCACACACAGAAAATGTCTGCTCACTCTCATTTCTCTTTCCAGTGAGAACTGAAGTGACTAAATGTGTCTCATTGTGTTTATTCACTAATTAAACAAATATTTAAAGCCTATGCTAAGTATTTTCAAATTCCTTTCTTTACCATACTGTGTAGGAAGACTCCATTGGCTGTATCTCTGCAACAAATTAATTAGCTGGTGTGACACAAAATGTGTCATTCCACTTCGATAGCATCAAAACCTTACTTCAGTAAGAATGGTAAACTTTATAGTTTTCCAAGTGTACGGATCATAAGCCTCATGCTATCCAATGTGGTAGTGACCAGAAATGTGTGGTACTGAAGGCTCAACAAAGCAGTTTTACATAAACGATTCAGTTTACCAATCACCCCTGTTACAACTTAAGTAGTTAAGAACCACATGGCCGATAGTCAACAAAATAAAGTACAGGTGTGACAGCATAGCGCTCGCTGTTGACTGCTCTAGCACTGTGCAGAGCCTCACTAAGGGATCTTTGAGATTAAACTACCCCATTATACACTATGTCAACAGTACTACGGAGGAGAAAAATGGGGAGGATCTTTCAGTTTTTGTGGCCACTCTACTCAGGAAAAAGACTGGCAGCCAGCTGAACACATCCCTGATGCTCTCAGTAAATCTCCACACCCTGCATGTGCCTCCATTGCTGCTCGGTGATCAACAGTCTCTGGAACCAGCAGCACCATCGGCACTGGGGCTGAGAACAGGAGCTGCTTTTCTCCCTGAAAACAGAAATCTTAAGGAGGGTGGCAAATGAAAAACTGTTACTCAATTCTAGTCTCTGTCAAAAGTTTTCTTTAAAAAACAAAACACAACCAAAAACTAAGTGAGCTGTTATTTTAAGGACAAATGACAGTATTTGTTGCCAAGGGTAAAATCGGGGTTATCATCAATTAATGTTTGTAAAAACATATCTGCACATGAGCTTGATAATTCTCAAAAGCTTTTAAGATTTGTTTTATGAAACTGATAATGTGGGTCTTTGGAGGAACAGGGGTGGAGGTGGGGTGGGGTGGGGTGGGGTGTTATTACAGCATCAGGTATGTCAGCGCTTTAAAAATGTTAACAACTGGCTGGGCGTGGTGGCGCACGCCTTTAATCCTGGCACTCCGGAGCCTGGTCTACAAAGATAGCTCCAGGACAACCAGGGCTATACAAAGAAACCCTGTCTCGAAAAACCAAAAAAAAAAAAAAAAAAAAAATTCACAACTCTCGAAAAACCAAAAAAAAAAAAAAAAAAGTTCACAACTCAATGACCTAGCACTCTGCAGGTCACAAAGAATGATGTCAACTCACCTTCAAGAGCCTCTGCTAGCTGTCTCTTGAAGCAACTACCAAAGCAGAGTATCTATCCCCAGTTACCCTAAAGAGCCATGTATCACTCCTCTCTTCACTAATAAGTTATTGGAATGAGAATGGATATTCCTCACACAGTTCAAACAATATTATTCTTTTTTGTTTGGTTGGTTTTTTTTGTTTTGTTTTTTGAGACAGTGTTTCTCTGTAACCCTGGCTGTCCTGGAACTCACTTTGAGGACCAGGCTGTCCTCGAACTCAGAAATCCGCCTGCCTCTGCCTCCCAAGTGCTGGGATTAAAGGCGTTCGCCACCACGCCCAGCCAACAATATTATTCTTAAGAGCCTAATTTAGTTGCCTAACTCTCTTCAAAACATTGAGAGATTACAAAATAATGTCATAGTTTTGGACTATTTTTGCTTGGAAAATATTTTTTTTTTGTACAAATGTGTTAAATGAAGCTAGCAATACCACAGGTAGAGTTCTGGTTCTATTCTCCAGGTGGGGTGGGGTAAATGGTACCACTAACAAACTTATTAATTTAAACAAATCAAGTATTTTTTCTCAGGTTTACTTCTTAAAAGGAAAAAGTAATGACAAGATAATCCACATACCCAAAACCTCTCTGACCCGGCGACTATAAAGGAAGTAGGTGCCTTTCCTAACTCTGCAGCTTTACTGCCTCAGCCATCAACATTGTCTGTACTCTTTCTGAAACGTGTCTGTCACCTGCAGCTCTCAACTTCCAAAGTCCTGTTAAGCAAGGGTCACTTGACAATTTTCCAACACCCTATTGCTTTTTACTCTGGACACAGCTTAAGTAGAATATACCCAATTTCTACTTGTCCTGAGCTAACTGCACACATCTGTGGCTTCACATTCCCACCTCATGCCAAGTCACAGTTCCTTACTGGCCTCCAGTGCTCACACAGATACTGACAGTGATCCTTTGTCTCAAACTACAGCATTTTTGCTCATTTTTCCATCCTGACTTCTTCATCATCTCTTTTTCCTGGCTCTACAGAACCTACACTGCTTACCCTGCTCAAAGATCCAGAAGCATTCCGAGTCTGCCTCTCTAGTCAGTGACAACTCATCTCAGATACAGCTCAGGGCTGTTTCCCTAGCCACAGTCAGTTACTGTTACTTTTCTCTCTCTTGGTGCATGTGTGGATGGGGAGGAGGCTGTACTTGAGTGTGTGCAAGTATACACATCTTTGCATGCATTCATGGATGCTACTGTACAATTGGTTCCCTGCCTTATACCTTAGGTCTCTTACTGAATCTGGAGTTAGACTGGTGGCAGGCAAGTTACAACTTCCTGTGTCAGCCCCACTCCTCCAGTGCTGGGGTTAGAGAGAGATGTGTATAGCCATACCCAACCTTTTACATGAGTGCTAGAATCCAAACCCAGGGCTTCAAGTTTGCCCAGCAATCTCTGCTACCCTGCTGTCTCCATTTTCAGAGGTAAAGCTTAGAGAATGAGAGACAAGGAACATGAAAAGGAATTTGTAATTATTTTCCTGCCTCAGCTTTCAATCTTTGGTGTGGAAGCACAGCTTAGTCTATATATTACAGAAAATGTGACCTACTTTTTTTGCGTGGCTGGGAAGGAGATGTTGATTGTGAGGCTGTGCCGTTAGCACTGTTCTCTTCTTCCTCTTTAGCTTCCACTTTTACTTCAGGTTTCTTTTCTTCTACTTCCATTGATTCTGATTTCTGCTCAGTCGTATCTGTTTCTTCTTTTACTTGGGAAGAACCTTGTAAATCCTCTTCCATCATCTTGAGAAAAACAGAGTCACAGAAAACAAGTGACTATGAGACCTTTGTAACCCAGTCCAGCTTTCCCCTTTATGTCTGGAGCACACAAGCTTGCTGAGTGCTCTCTTAGTCAAAGGCACTATAAATATTCTTTTTAGTTCCCCACTAGGAAAAGGAACAAAATGTCTGAGGTCTACTTAGTCACTTTATACAGCACCAGTACAATCATAATTCTAATTTAATTTTTTCAATATAAAAGTATGTTTACACGCTCAATAAAATATTGATACATCTAGTTTGAGAATAAGGGTACCTTGGAAAATCAAAATAAGGATCAAGACCCTATGCTCTGAGATGAAGAATGTGATATGAGACTTGGACCAACTGGGAAGCCCATGCCTCTACCATGTGGCACCCACATCAGGTATGACACTGGCTGCCATAAAGGAGTATAAGGTTATTGATGACAGAGTTGCTCAACTTTTGAGAAAAAGCACACTATCTAAAGTTTTATTTATAACTTCATGATTTTTAAAATACTGAACACAGAAAAAACAAAACAAAACAAAAAACAACCCACAAAAACACAAAAACAAAAACAAAAAAAACCAAAACATTCCCAGGCTGGATTTGGCTCTTTGCCTACTGATTTCAACTTCTGCTCTAAGTCAGTAAATGAGTCTACCACCCCTTCTGCAGAACTAAAAATGAAAGAACATAAACAAAAAGATTTGTGGAAAACTGGAACAGTTAAAATGAATATCCAACACCATGTTAGGTCTGGAGGATATATGGTAAAGCTGACATACACAGCTATGTACTAAGGCTGAGGGAGCATCCACCTCAGACCGAGGCTCCCCCTTGGATTCAGTAGGATCAGGCTCAGCATCATCTGTCTGCACCTCTGTCTTCATTTCCAGCACGGGCACATCAGGTCCTGGCTGCTGGGAACTGGTTTCAGCACTGGTCACAGAGGAGGGAGTAGGGACTCTATTATCAATGCTGGCTGCTGCCTGAGAAAGCTGCAAAGAAATCACAATCATTCACCTCTGTAAAGTAGAACCATAAACGATCACCAACTGCAGTCTGCTCATTTATTTTTCTTTACAACCTAAGTACTTAGTGTTAACACTAAAGGGCAGAAGCTCCCTGAGGAAGCTGAACAGTAAGCCACTGAGTGTCAGAAACATGATGACTGACTTCTTACCAAAAATGAAGAGCTGGACAAACCGATTTTTAAAAATTCTGACATAAAATTATTTTCTCTCTGCTGTCTGTCTGGATTATTTTACCATCATTTCTATTCACTAACATTCTTACTTATGGAGAAAGGCAAATTATAAACTATATATATAAAGTATTAACAGAGAGGTCACGAAATAATGCCCCATGAAGCATCTATCACAGGGTAGTGATGGTGGTAGAGTAAGCTAACACTCCACTACCATGTAACAGGCTCTAAGTAGTACATAAACTAATAAAAGAAGATTGAAAAATTAAATACAAGTGTTTTAGAGGGCATAGGATGCAGCCAGTGGCAAAGTGCTTGCCTAGTGCTTACAAAGGCCTGGTTTGAAGACAGGAAACATAACTAGAGACAAAAACAAAAAGTCTATGCCCTTATAGAGAAAGCAAAATAGTAATGTCATCTTTGCAACTGTTGCATGATTAATTTTGTTATTCTACAAATTTCCTAAGTATCTAAGAATGGAATTAATGCAAACCTGGGAGGAGGAGATCTGTTGTTTCATTATGAATTTAAGAAGTCATGTATTCTGAAAGAAGGCTGATTAGCCCGGACCTTTATAGTTTGGAGCATAGCATGATAACTAAACCCACAGAACTAAGCACAGAAGCAGTCAGACCTCAACAGTATTACTCTAGAACAAAAAACAGGTAAGATAATGGTAGCACATACAGTTCAATAGTTCTGTCCATGCTGTGATATACTGATGATTATTGATTTCTATAAACTACTTTGACCAAGGGAAACTGTAAGCCATACCTTTAGGGCCAATAGTGGGAACAAATCACAGTTTACTACAATTTCAGACACACACACCCCAGAGTTCTTCTGCACCAGAGCAATTTGCTATAGCATCCTGACAGACAGAATAGTCTTTTATATTTTTAAAGATAGAGTCTTACTTTCTAGCTCTGGCTGGCTTCAAGCTCACAAAATAAGCCTGTCAGTGCCTTGAGTGCCCGACAGACCATTCTTAAGGGACCCTGTACGAGTTTGGCTTGATAAGGACAAAGAGGCTCACCGGTGTGCCAGGAGGCTGAGTATGCACAGGCGTTGGTTGCTGCTGTGATGACTGAGGAGTAGCCACAGATGGTGGCTGCACTGGGGTCTGAGGCTGTGGGGTCACCTGAGCCTGTGCCGCTGCCTGGACTGTAGGGGTACTCTGTGTTTGGGCAGCGCTGGGCACTGAGCCAGGAGTTGGGGTAGGAGTCTGCCCAGATGACACAGGAGTGGATGGCTGAGTGGGAGCTGCTGGCTGGGGAGGGGTCATCCCAGGTGCAGTTGGATGTTGGAGAGAGGGCATGCCAGCAGCTGTGGAAGCAGGAGGTGGAGTCGGGTGCAATGGTGACTGTGTCACTGGCGGGCAAGGCAGCTGGCTGGCCTGGGGCGCCAGCATGTTCAGAGGGTTAGGGAGAGCACCTCCAGGCACCTGGCCCTAAAAGAAATAGTAAGAATATGTAAAAACTATTTTACCCAATTAAACCCATGAAGGACTTGAAGAAAACAAAAATTTAATACTAGTTTCTTAGCCGGGCGTGGTGGCGCACGCCTTTAATCCCAGCACTCGGGAGGCAGAGGCAGGCGGATTTCTGAGTTCGAGGCCGGCCTGGTCTACAAAGTGAGTTCCAGGACAGCCAGGGCTATACAGAGAAACCCTGTCTCGAAAAACCAAAAAAAAAAAAAAAAAAAAAAAAATACTAGTTTCTTAATTAGTTCTGCTAGTTTCAGGAGGATATTGCACTTGTAAAACTTCAGAGTAACCATTTATAGCATACACCACACCATGTAATAAAATTAGCACTAAAATGCTTCTCATACTTTGACTTGTACAACTTCAATATCTAGTTAAAATAGTCATGGCTTAGACACATATTTACTTAGTTAACTTCATATTTTGCAACATCTACTTTTAACTCAGACCAGAGAAAAAGGGGTTTTGTTGTTTTTTAAGTAAGCTGAGACACTAGAACATAGAGCACTAGGGAGACCCTAACTTTAAAACAATCACAATGGCTGTTCCAGAGAGAAATTTGACCTAGGTACCACCACCAACAGTTTTATAGGATGTCAACTACAAGCAGATTACACGTTGTCTGTAACTACTCGCAAACAGTAAGAACAGAGCTAAACAGTTATGACTAGGAGTATGACTCTGGAAAGAGAACATATTTACTATCTGGCTGTTGAACAGAAAAAGTTTACTACTGGTCACTGTGGTATATGGCTGAGATAGAAAGAGTGTAGCCTGGGCTACATGGAGAGACTCTGGAAAGGGAGGAGAGTTGGTTTCCTTATTTCTGCTTTAATGAAATGAAATGATAGGGAAAAAATCATTACTGAGTAAGCCTAATATATTCAACAACTGTTTAAAAGGACATGATTTTTATATTTTAAGAAAGATTTAGCTTTTTTTTTTTTTTTTTTGGTTTTTTGAGACAGGGTTTCTCTGTGTAACCCTGGCTGTCCTGGAACTCACTTTGTAGACCAGGCTGGCCTCGAACTCAGAAATCTGTCTGCCTCTGCCTCCTGAGTCCTGGGATTAAAGGCGTGCGCCACCACGCCCGGCCTGACTTAGCTTATTTTAAATACTTTGTATGCAGCTGACATTTGATACACTACCAAAGTGGGGGAAAGCAGTAAAATGGATGGAAAATTCAGCTTTAACTGAAATATGCTCATGAGAAGAGTGCTATTTCAATGATTCTGCTTTGACACCCCAACACATAGTAAGACACAAAAAAACTGAGTCACTAAAAGAAAATTCACCCGTTCTTAAAGTTCCAGTATTTCTCAGAATGATGTTAATCTTAGATTTCTAAAGCACACAAACAGCAACCAAAATCCAAAGGTAAAAATATGAGTAACAAAACAAATGAACCAAAACCAAAACCAAACAAACAAAACCCCCACATCCACAATCCATTTTGCTTTATGTGTGAAGCTCACCTAGAAGGAACAAGAATTAAACACAAATTAAAAATTACAGGGCAAAATGGGCAATGGAAAGATGTATATTCTAGAATTCTAGTTTCCATCACCTAAGGCAGGATCGGGTCACAGAGGCGGGCTACATAAATACTAGCTGCCCAGGCTCCCGCAGTGAACGTACCTGTGATACACCTGCCTGGGCTGCTGGCTGCCCCATGCCCACACTGTTCACACTCATTGCCCCACTGGATGATGGAAACTGGTTTTGTGGCAGAAACTGGTTCTGAGTAGGTGCCTGGGCCATAATGTTGTTGGCATGGGTGCCCATCATATTTGGAGGCTGAGGCATCCGTGAAGGAGAAATGGCCATCTATAAGACAAGAATCAGAAGTGTTAGGTCAGAGTCTTCAAGAGATACACAGTGCAATGGAGATCCAAAGCCTTACAAATCTAGTACACTTTGGTTTTAAAGACTACCACTTTCCAGGGACTCCCCAGTTCCTAGGCACTTTCTATAACTTCTCAAGCAATCTCAAGTAAGTCATGCTGAACTGTCTTCAGAATGACAATCAATAGCATGCTTTCATTCTGAATTCAATCATGCCTTTAATTAGTTGCTGATGTGAACAGACACCAACAATATAAGCCATTGGCTGCCTGTTCCACACTGACAGCAAATACCTACAGAATTATTATTCCAAAAAAAAATTAGCATTCAAATAGTCCTCATTATACCAATAATCCTGTTTGTTTTTAAGAAAACAAGGAAATAAAACAATGCTCAAATTCAAATGAATAAGTCCCCTAAAATTCTCAGGTAACAATGGAGCATCCCTCCTTAGAGAACACTCTACTGAGAAGGACTGAGAGGAGGAGCACTTACACCCGGGACTGAGGCCATGCTGTTCATCTGCACAGAGTGGTTCATAGGGGAGGCTGCACGAGGTCCCATAGGTGCCTGTGGCAACTGGACGTTTCCCAGGGACATTGGATTAAATGAATTCATCCCTATAAACAGTTATAATAGTTCATTAACAAAGCATTCACAAAAAAAGAAATGCACTCATCAAATAACTCTCAAGACAAACACAAGGGAAACAGACAACAGAGAGGAACCCACAAGCAAATCAGAGCAGACTGTAGCAGCCTTTCCATATCTGACAGGGCTATGGAGCTGGAGTAAGAGGAGGACACGAGGGCAGGGTAGAACTAACCAGAACTAATGTGCAGAGCACAGAAGAGACAAAACAGACAAGGAGGTCTTGGGCAGCGTTGAGCCTACTCTATCTATCTGAGCACACCCTCACTTAAAGACTCTAGCAGCAATTGGCTCACATTATTCCAGGCTTCCAAGCTTCTTGGCTAGGTTGATACTATGGTTAGAATCTGTGCTAAGACTAACCTTCTCAATTTTGCAAGTATCTTTAGCAGAAAGTCCCAAGGGATACCCATAGACTTAAAAGTTAACAGAAATATCACACCAATGCCAAAGGCTTAGCTGGGAAGTATTTGCAGACCACAGAGGCTAGTTCTCATGAACTTTCTACAGAAACTATGTAAACTGTGGGCTCTAAATGAAACCTCAGTTCAAGCTGCTACTCTGCCCATCACTGCAATCTGACTCCTTGAAGTCTCTGAGAAGCCTGCCTTACCAAGGCTATAAGTCTCTGAGAAGCCTGCCTTACCAAGGCTATAAGTCTCTTACACTTTCAGCGACTATCCAAAACCACCACCTGCTAACTCCAACAAGACCCAAGAAGATTTTCTAGGGAGTGTATAACAAATGTAAAAGTCTCTCCTCCATACCAATTTTGTGCAGATACTAAAAAAGAACATGGAAAGTAATCCACATTCACAGGTACTGATATTTCCAGCAAAAAGGGCTGGTAAACTCAGAAAACATCTCTTATCACCTGCAGTTTAGAGATCCCAAGTCAGTGTGGCTCCCTATGCAGCAATGCTCATGTTCCCCCAACAATGTTCAGCCACATTGCTATGGCTCAACTTCTCCCCACTTAATCCCCTCTCAAATGCAATCCATCCAAACAAGTCCTTGGCCAGTTTATCCAATGTCTATCTCAGTGTGCTGCAAGAGTCACAACTTTAAATAAAGTACCCTTCCCTCTCAAACTGATCTGTAGACTGCAACACTGTCTTAGTTAGGGTTTTACTGCTGTGAACAGACACCATGACCAAGGCAAGTCTTATAAAAACAACATTTAAGCCAGGCGTGGTGGCACACGCCTTTAATCCCAGCATTTGGGAGGCAGAGGCAGGCGGATTTCTGAGTTCGAGCCAGCCTGGTCTACAAAGTGAGCTCCAGGACAGCCAGGGCTATAAAGAGAAACCCTGTCTCGAAAAACAAAACAAACAAACAAACAAACAAAAAACAAAACAAAAAAACCAAAAAAACAAACAAAAAAACCCCCAACATTTAATTGGGACTGGCTTACAGGTTCAGTCTATTATCATTAAGGTGGGAACATGGCAGTATCCAGGCAGGCATGGCGCAGGCAGAGATGAGAGTTCTATGTCTTCATCCAAAGGCTGCTAGTGGAAGACTGACTTCCAAGCAACTAGGGTGAAGATCTTAAGCCCACACCCACAGTGACACACCTATTCCAACCAGGTCACACCTATTCCAACAAGGCCACACCTCCAAATGGTGCCACTCCTTGACCCCCATAGACTTGTTCAAACACATCAGTCTATGGTGTGTGTGTGGGGGGCATACTTAAACATAGCATAATGCAAAATGCATTTAGTCCAACTTTCAAAGTTCTCATAATCTATAGCAGTCTCAACAATGTTAAAAGTCCAAAGTTCAATGTCTCTTCTGAGATTCATCCAATCACTTAACTGTAATCCTCAAAGAAAGACAGGAAACCAGCTGGGCAAACTCCAAACTCTGCATCTCCATCTCTATGGCTGATGTCAAAGCGGTCTTCAGAGCTCCACTCTTTTTTCATCTTTGTTGACTGCAACAAACTGCTTTCTCCTGGGCTGGTTCCACTCCCTGTTAGCAGCTTTCCTCAGCATGTATCCCATGGCTCTGGCATCGTTAATGTCAATGTTACAGCTTTCTTGTTTCAGTGTCTGGGATTCCACTTGATCTTTTGGACTCCTCCTAAGAAGGGCTGGCATCACTTCTCCAGCTCTGCCCTCTGTAGCACTCTAAGCTCAGGTTGATCCACTCCACTACAGCTGCTGTTCTTAGTGATCATCCCATGGTACTGACATCTCCAAAACACTGCAGTGTTCCACTGTAACTAGGCTTCACCAATAGCCTCTCACGGGCTCTCTTCATGGTGCCAAGCCTCAAATCCTTTGCATGACCCCTTCAGTCCTGGGCCATCAACTACAACTGATACTGCACCTTCACCAATGGCCTTCATGGCCTCTCGCAGTGCCAAGCCTCAGATGTCTTCATGACACCTTCATGCCTTCAAAACCAGTACCACCTGGGTGACTCTTACACATTACCAAATCCAGCTGCAGCACTAGGTACAACCTTGGCTATCTCTGGAACACAGCTTCTTTGTGCTCCCAGAAGATTTCACCTCAGTGATGCTGGTCTCTTCTTCCCCCCCCCCCCTTGTTCCGGTCAACCCTGCTTGCTCTGGTCTGCCCCGCTCGCTTAGTGGCCCCGCTCGTTCAGGTCAGCCGCTGGTCTCTTCTTAATCACTGCTAATTTCTTAGCTCCTGCTAACCAGCTTCCACTGACCCAGTAGTTCTTTCCATTCTTTAGAGCCAGAGCCACATGGCTGAAGCTGCATGACCTGCTTGTACTATTACATTATCCCTGGCTTTATGTTTTCCAAGCCCTTCACTGCCTAAGCGTGGCTATCCTGGATCTTCCTCTGTAGATTGACCTTGAACGCAGAGATCAGCATGCCTGTCTCCTGGGATTAAAGGTGTGTACCATCATTCCTGGATCTAAATTTAGCTGGGTACTATCTTGCCCCAAGGTCCCACCCACTCCCTTAATCTGTTATCTCCTAGAACACAGGATTTTGCTCCATTTCATTTCCTGGTACTCCTTTAATACTTGAGCCATATATTTTAAATTTTTTCCTTTCTAAGCTTGCTGTGCTTGTTCACACTTCTCGTCATAAGACTTAACCAGAGAACAAAGTCTCTGCCTGGTTTTTTTTTTTTTGAAACTTCCTTTGTCAATGTAATTAATCTGAGTCTCTTCACTTTAGCCTCAGGCAGACTTTTCAGTCAGGGGCAAAAAGTAGCCACATTCTTCACCAAAATACCACAAAAACAGTCTTTATGCCACATTATGAAATTCTTCTCCTTTGAAATCTCTTGGGCCAGGTCAACACAGTTCAAATCACTCCCAGCAACAAAGTCTTCCATATTCCTACT
Source organism: Mus minutoides (assembly GCA_902729485.2). Taxonomy (NCBI): domain Eukaryota; kingdom Metazoa; phylum Chordata; class Mammalia; order Rodentia; family Muridae; genus Mus; species Mus minutoides. Next base: position 5,230,117 of record LR756420.1, read on the forward strand.
AGGATGACCCATTAAGCCACATTTAAAGTATTCTACTATGTTCCAAACCCAAAGTCCCAAAATCCACATTCTTTCAAATAAAAGCACGGTCAGGCCTATCACAGCAATACCCCAGTCCCAGTACCAACTTCTGTCTTAGTTCTGTTTTACTGCTGTGAATAGACAACATGACCAAGGCAAGTCTATATAAAAAACAACATTTAATTGGGGCTGGCTTACAGGTTCAGAGGTTCAGTCCATTACCATCAAGGTGGGAGCATGGCAGCATCCAGGCAGGCAGGGCACAGGCAGAGATGAGAGTTCTATGTCTTCATCCAAAGGCTGCTAGTGGAAGACTGACTTCCAGGCAACTAGGGTGAGGATCTTATGCCCACACCCACAGTGACACACATACTCCAACCAGGTCACACCTATTCCAACAAGGTCACACCTCCAAATGGTGCCACTCCCTAGTCCAAGAACATACAAACCATCACATACACCTTTTTTCACCCTCTGGATAATGCTCCCGTTTTATTTCACAACCTAGAGCAATACCCTACAGTTCAGGGCTTAGTGTGTCAAGAGCTGAAAAGCTTACAAATGGCCCCAAGCCCTGAAGCCCAAATAACCACAGAATCTTGAATTGAGCCTTCTATGGTTTAGACAGCTATCACTACTCCAGTCTGCACACAGCCTCCTGTGGTTGAGACCCACTCACCAGCTTCAATTCTGATGGCCTGGAGCAGCACTGTATCTTCTAGGTTCCCTACAGGTGCCTGCCACAGACTGGCTCACAAGACTCCTTGGCTGAGTATTCAGAAAGGCCTTTTCCTTCCTAGAGTATGTTTCTTTTACATAATCTCCTAATTGTTTTGGTGGTGGGTTTGTATGTCGGTACAAAATCCTATTTCTGTCCTCTTTTAAAAAAAAACTCTCCTATAATTTCCAAAATTTTGAATACAAGAGATTCACATTATTTGGTGGATTACATTATCATCAGAAAGAGGAATAGAAAGAACACAAAAGCGAAAATGGGGGCTGGGCGGAGGGAGGACATGTTTGATGCTGCTGAATGTTAAACTAAAATGTTTAATACCTTGAGTTAAATAGTTAAATACCTTGAGAAACCTGCATGCGATTCACTGGCAAAGGCAGAGGCCCATCTATAAGGGGGAAAATGTAATTAAAAATAAATACACATACACACACACACACACACACACACACACACACACACACAAAATACATTGAATCTAAAAAACATTTGCCAACACACCCTTTTTTTTTTTCTGGTTTGGTTTTTCGAGACAGAGTTTCTCTGTGTTCCCCTGGCTATCCTGGAACTCACTCTGTAGACCAGGCTGGCCTCGAACTCAGAAATCCGCCTGCCTCTGCCTCCCGAGTGCTGGGATTAAAGGCGTGCGCCACCACGCCCGGCTTCAACACACCCTTTTAAGGTATCTATGCTGGCCAGTGGTGACTACATCTTTAATCCCAGTACTTGGGGGTGGGGGGAGCACAGCAGAGGATCTCTGAATTTGAAGCTAGCCTGGTCTACAGAGTGAGCTCTAGATTAGCCAGGGCTGCACAGAGTAAGCCTGTCTTGAAAAACTTGGAAAAGAGACACCAAAAAAGAAACAAAAACAAAAGATTCTTCCCATAAAGCAAGCTCATACAAAGACCTTTCAAAGTCCAGATTTCTGGAAAACATAACTCTATAGTCACACTAAGCAAACAAGCTGAGGACTGACTGGTAGAGAGTAAAACGCAGTTCTTACTTGGAGGTCTCACAGACTGGGCTGGTGGGATCACAGGCGGCTGAGCCCCAGAAGCTGGTAAAGCTGGCTGGTTACCCAGGATGCCTTGCTTATGTAAACGTGACCTCCGTTTTTCTTCTAGTTCTTTTTGTATTTTATAGATTTTCTCTGCTAATAAATGATAGTATTCATCCTAAAAAGCAATAATAATTAATATTAAGGTAGTGAAACACATGAGAGCCCATCATTTAGTCCTTCAAGGTTTGCTGTTGGCAACTGACCGCGGCCATGATGCACTAAGGAGGTGCTGTACCACTGATACCACTGAGCACATGGACAAAAAGGTCTGACATATCTGATAAACCAAAATCCCATCCCCCCTGCCCCACCTAAATTCCTAGTGATACCAGCATACCCTTTATTGAACTAATGACTTTACTAGACATAACAAATTGAAGGTACAAACACTGCCTTTTTAAATTTTTTGCACAACTGAACTTTTTCTTTGGTATTCACAGACACTACCAATAATACAAGAATCCGGGCTGGCGAGATGGCTCAGTGGTTAAGAACACTGACTGCTCTTCTGAAGGTCCTGAGTTTAAATCTCAGCAACCACATGGTGGCTCACAACCATCTGTAATGAGATCTGACATCCTCTTCTGGAGTGTCTGGATACAGCTACAGTGTACTTACATATAATAAAATAAATAGAAATACAAGAATCCTAAAGAACACGCTCTGTGAAAAAAGATGTCCCAAAGATACACGTTGATTTTATAGATCTTCTGTACTTCTTCCTAAACTATGACACTTGTGCTTCACAAGAGAGGTGTCCAGGAATCTCATTCTTACTTGGACATGTCTGTGTTCAGGGTACTCAAGTTAGGAGTCTCCTAGACCATGCAGATTCTCCTAATTTTGGATAACTAACTAGACAAATACCATTTCCCACCTATAGGTTCAACAGCTGCTTAGCAACATACCCTGCTATTAGCAGACTCATACATGTCTCCCTCCACTTTCTTAGCATAGGCAACCAGGTTCTCCATGCGGCGATCTTTCAGAGCTGCAGGGTCTGGAGTCGGGAAGATGGCTTGAACACTGAAAGAACAATGTATTCTATCAACCTGCTTTGAAGGTGGTCACAAGAGAACTAAAAAAATAAAACCAGGAATGGCTAGCTACCTGTAGAGGACCAAATCTCACTGTTCATTTCTTGTGCATGAACAAGGGAAACAATACTAATCTTGCATCTACACACCCAGTATCTACATACCAAACACAAATATGTGCTATTCATTTCCATTTTAATAGTATGACTCCAAATTGCTATTTAGAAACTATGCATTATAAAAACATCAAAGAAAGAAGAATCAATAGTTGATTAACTTTTAACTCAGGACATATAATATGAAAACATTACCTTTCTGTACATAGAATAACTGTCAAACCATCTGTACTTACCAGACCAAAATTTCCCCAATTTTTAGGGAGCTCTATAACTAGTTTCATGTCATTGAACACAGTTGAGCTAAAAACTAAAGAGGATGGCTTCAGGTCATATTTCTATGCTTTCTGATGCCACTACACAATGGGGACCAGAGTTTGAGAGAGTCAGCCTTCTTAGGTCTTTTAGCAGGGGGAATGGCTTTCTGAAACAGCATGGACCCTGCACAGCTTTGAGCTGTTAAATTGGGGTTCAACATGCAGATAAAAAACATCAAACATCTACACACCCACAAAGATTCAACAGTTCCCTCAGCCACAAAATGTGACTCTGGGTCTCAAGGGTTACATACAGTTTATGGACTAGATGGCTCCGAAGGTCCTGAGTCACATGTTCATGCCAGCCTTTTCGAACACCAGTGCTGGAAGGAGGTGCTGCTGTGGGTATCGTGCTGAGGCTTCCAATGTTACCAGAGTTTGAACCATCATTCATCAGTGGACTAAAGAAGAAATAAGGATACTTCAAGCAGCTACTCAAGTGAATCAAATGTACTCCACCTTCTTCAATCATATGACTTAAAAAGTTTAAGAGAAGCAAGTAATGTATATCCACCAAAATTCAGAGTGTTTCATTGGCTGTTTTACACTTATCACTTTAAAAAGAGAGGCTGAAGATAGCTCCACTGTTAAGAGTGCTTGTTTCTCCTTCAGAGGACCAGGCTTCAGATAGGAGTTACCTAAACTTTGGTCTTACTTGGTAGCCCCCAAGGAAGTTGGAAGAGCTGATTCTGAAATCAAGTTTGGTGGCTGTTGATCTGCTGTTATTCCTCCTGCTGGAATACTCATGGGGTTGTTTCCTTTAAAGACAAAGAAAAATGAAATCAATTCCTACACAATAAACACTTCAAGTTCCTATAATAGATTAAAAAAAAGTGAGCATATAAAGAATAGCAGAACACAGTAGGGCAGAAGCTCTGAAAACTGTATTTCTCATTAGTGTAAGCTGTAGTCTCATTAGTCAACCAAGTCCATCGTCAGCTCCTTCCCACTCTCACTCTACAGCTTAAAGAGAATATGCCCTGGAGGCTACAGAGTGCCCTAACAGTACTCTATGGCTGCTGAGAAAATGGTCACTGCCCATTTGATGCCTTCAGCTTTTCTGTTTCCTTAGTGTCCAACAACTACACTGACCCACCTGGCATATACCTGTGTGTTGGGGCTGTTCTTACATGTCAGAGAGTAAACTTATAAAAGTTAAGTTTAGGAGAAAAAAAAAATAGGTGTTTTAAAAAATGCAAACTCAGAACAATACAATTCCAAAACATCAAACAGGAGGGGAGTAGACAGAATTTGGGACACCACTGATAATAATTTAGGTGTTTATCCAGAAAATAAAACAGGGATGGTTTTAATTGGTTCATCTCCGCCTCTTTTTCATCTCTGTCTGCACTGCTGTATATCAAACTTGGAGTTTCCTTCATGCACACTAAACAAGTGCTTACTTATCACTCACTCACACCTCTAATCCTAACTGGTCATTTTGTAATGACTCAATTTAGAATCTAAAAAAGCTAGTGCCACCAGTCACAACTTCATTGATAACACTGTTCACCCTTTAAGAGTCTGAGGTTAAAAAGGACAGAGAAAATATGTTAAGGAAGTAATAAAAATTGTGATGATCAACAAATGTTTAAAGCTGGCAAATGATGGGCTACAGTGAGCAGAGGAAGCACTGACTTACCCAGAGGCAGGCGACAGCAGCTACTGAATGTTACTGCTAACCAGCCTGATTCTAAATGGTCACTTCCAAAGATGAGAGGACCACAAACACAAAGACATGTCAAGACCCTACCAAATCATTATTAAATAAGTGGCATACTTAAGAGCTCACTCAAGTTGGATTCTGCATTCCGAGCCACAACAATGTCCTTTATAAACTGTTAGATAAAGTGGCACACATAGAGCAAATCACTACCTCACCTGAAATGTTTGTTTTTTTTTTTTTTAAATAACCATGTACCATTTTCCCTGCACATTTACACCTCAAGTTTTTTCTCTGGAAGACTGTTGATCAAAAGCAATGGATCTAAAGTCAGAACAAACTGGAAACAGCCTAAAGCTCCAGTAAGCACCGTGTTCCTTCACTTACCTAGGGCATTGAGAGTCCTCATCTGCTGGTGGGCTGGAGGCTGTGCTGGTTGCTGGCCAGGAACCTGAGGCTGCAGCTGCGTCTGAGGCTGGTTCATGTAGGGGAGTCCTAGAGCAGCATAGGCCCGCTGCATGGAACTGGGGTCTATGGGATTTGGGTTACTTAAAGAAGTGGCATTCTGTTGTCCTGTACCAACAGAACCAATTGTGTTTTGAATTCCACTAGCTGGAGATCCCAGGATGGCTAGAATGACAGACAGATAAGGAAAAAGGTAAGTAAAGGGGAGAGGCCCACAAATAAACTATAAATAATATGAGTCAAATAAGCTTTTCAAAGATTAAGCATTAAATCTAGCAAGAAAGAAGCAGCACGGAATTCATCTATTTTGTCTAGCAGTAGTTAAGGAACAAAAATCTAAAGCAAATCCACCCTTTATGTTTAAAAGCAACAAAACATAAAAAATTAAGAGATCACTTAGTAAAAATTAGTATATTTATTAAAATCTAGAAATACCTAGGAAGTCAGTTACAAGGAGTGTCAAATGTATGCAAAGTACATAATTATGAATGGGTTGACAACTACCTCACAGTGAAGGAAGGAGCCTTCCTACAAGCTGCTGCCCTACCTAGCTTTTAGTATTCACTTCTGTAAACTGAGAAAATAGGAAAGGGGAAACCTGGTTGGATACTTCTTAATCTATAGATCTATGAGGTGATCCTCTAAATTACAAAATGGCATTTCTCTAAACTTAATTGTGTAATGACAGCATTAGCAACAGACCTTTCTTTTAAAACCCCTTTGGTGGGATTCTTTTCCAGGAGAGCACTAGGCTGCACTACGTTATATGTGACTGACTGACAGATCTGCCCAAATTAACAGATGGAACAAGCGTGACTTGAGGATCCCAAATCAGCTTTCATTAATTTAGGTGTCACCTCAGTATCACTGATATTCAGGATGTAGATGTGTCTCATGTAGCTGACCCAAAGCCACAAGCAGCACCCAGAGCAGCTGTCCCACCCGGCTGTCTAATTCCAGGCATTGGGAGGTAAAAACAGTGCCCACATAATAAACTCATCCAAACTTCTTAGGTCATTTCAAGTTTAACCAATCCACCCACCCACATAACCCATCCATTTGATGAGTTTTCTGTTTGGCAGAGGTTTTCTGTCACACTATTTATCTTTTTTTTTTTTTTTTAAAAGAGGTCTGGGGGCTGGTGAGATGGTTCAGTGGGTAAGAGCACTGACTGCTCTTCTCTTCTTGAGGTCCTGAGTTCAAATCCCAGCAACCACATGGTGGCTCACAACCATCTGTAATGAGATCCGGACAGCCTCTTCTGGTGCTGTCTGAAGACAGTTACAGAATACTTATTTACCATAAAACTTTGGGCTGGAGTGAACAGGGTCTGAGTCAGCCTGACCTGAGCAGAGGTCCTAAATTCAATTCTCAACAACCAGATAAAGGCTCACAACCATCTGTACAGCTACAGTGTGCACTCATATACATAAAATAAATACATCTAAAAAAAAAAGGTCTTTTTTAAAACTTATACAAAGTTTAGAGTTATGTTAAAAGTAAAATCACAAAGACACGCTTAATGTATTAAGCTTATAAAGTTGACATTATATGACTCTGACATACCAGTCACAAAGCCTTTCTTTTAGTTAGTAATATTCTTCTAACCAAAATCTAAGCAAGAATAATATAGAACTGAAATGCTTATCAGATTAACTTAATTAAATGTGTAAAAAGAAAAAAACGGTGGTAATTACCCATTCCATATTATTACCTTTTCTAATAAGGACAGTCAAATCTCAAACTCATTAGCACTCATTAGATCCACTTAAACACAGCAAACAACTCCTCATTATAAAGAAAATGCAATCCCCAATCTATACCTCAACAAGAATATAGTTGAAATAGTCAAGTATAAAATATGAAGAGTGCACTTGAAAATATAAATAAGCATGTAGCCTGTCATCATGGTAATTTTTCAAAAAGAGTTATGACATAGAAAAAGAAAATTATTATCTGGTGGTCCCTTGCATGACAAAATTCACTGGCCTCACTCATTACCAAGATATTTAGTCTCATTCTCTCTCTCCCTTCCTCAGCCGCACCCCACCCCTACCCCCAATCTTCTCACAAATGCTACTCAAGTGTTCAACCCCAGGCCAGGACAGTTTACATGCTACCTTCATCCTAAGAAAGAATAAGCTGGCCCTCCCTCTCTAGGTGAAGATGTACTGGCTTTAGTCTTTCACATGCACATCCTGAAATGTCATCTATTTAGGTAAAATGCCCACCACAGGATGAATACCATTCCTATATCCAGAACCACATATGCAGTAAAAGTCTCATTCACCACACCTTCTGATGGGTGCTGCTGATACAGTCACTCTACTTTGTGTTTATGTTAAAAACATGTTTCCTAAATATAATATCATTTTCATTTTGAAACAAAACATACCTAGCAGAAAACATGTAAAAATTTAGGAACTTGACAATTTAACAATCCAGACCAAGAAAAAGAAACCACAAAGAGAGCTGACACTGAAACACAGCAACAGGAGCTCCATACAATACTAGTGCATGGAAAGCACTAACATCTAGGGTTACAAGAATTTTTTTTCTTTTCTTTTCTCTTTTCTTTTCTTTTTTTTCTTTTTTTTTTTGTTTTGTTTTTTCAAACAGGGTTTCTCTGTGTAGCCCTGGCTGTCCTGGAACTCACTCTGTAGACCGGGCTGGCCTCGAACTCAGAAATCCGCCTGCCTCTGCCTCCCAAGTGCTGGGATTAAAGGCGTGCGCAACCATGCCCAGCCAGCAGTCATATAAAAGGAGCTACCATATTCCATATTCTTCTCTAAATTCCCACAGGGCCCACTGGTCTGTTTATCTTTAGGCATTTTCTCCCAGAAACACTGGCTAACACACAGTTGATGTATTCCTTGAGCTTAGACCTGCTGGGGAAAACAAGAGTGATCTAATAATTATCCAACACATATCAAACCACAACCTGAGACATGGATCAGAGAAAAACCTGTTCATCTCATCCTGGACATCACTGCAGACTGAGACTGCCGACTCATCACCTACTCTTGTCACACAGGGATGCTATTGCTGGGAGGGTTCAGTATCAGAGTTTACTCTTCACCTGCTACATGGGGCTATGTGAAGTGCCACAGGATGTAGTGTAAGGGATCTGTAGCTATCTGCCCTTTGCCCACCCCAAGCACCTTGAGGATGAACAAGAATAAACAGAGCCTTAAAGGCAGCAATGCTCACCTACTTGCATCCCCGACAAAGAGCTTTTTGCACTCATAAACTGGACATGTTAATGAAGACTTTCTACTCGGTCTTTTCTCTTCTGAAGTTTAATGTTGTAATACACATGTCACCAGTTCCTTGGATGTCATATTATACCCTAAAGAGTTCCAATACTCTAGCTAGTTTATCACATCTGAAACGAGACATCTTTGAGGAGTTTTTTGGTTTTTATTTTGGTCTGTTTGGGGGTAGGGGAGACTGAGTTTTGCTATATAGCTATGGCTGGCCTGTAACTCACTTTGCAGCCCAAGGTGGTCTCAAGTTCATGGCCTACCCCTGAGTATAATGATTGCAGGCAAGAGCCATGGTTTCTGACATATGTTTGCCTTTTCTAATGTATGCTCAGTGCCTTTTCTGCTTCACTGTTGTAGCTAATGTAAGAAATCATAGCTTAGGAAACAAAAGGCCACATTCATTAAGAGTTCTGTACAAGACTCACCTATCAATCTCTGAATAGGGGCAAGACAGTTTTTCCCCTGTGAAGTATGTATTTTGCTAACTTAAAACATTCTATTAGCCAGTCACCATCAGGCTCTAATCATTTCCAATAAAATTGGGCTCAATTTGAAAATTCAACAAAAACTGACACAAATTAAATTTCAAACTCTGTCAGAGTGGTGGAAGACAAATCAAAACGCAAGCTAGGCAGTTATTCTATTCATTCTTAGACTGCTACATAAAACAACAACAACAACAAAAACAAAAACAGTGTTAAGTTTATTCAAATCTGTACCTATCTCTGCAAGTAGAGGGTACACCCTTATAGTCTCTCCCAAACAGAAAGTCTGGAGTGCCCAAGTTCTCAAAGGTGGCTTTCCTCAGAAGCTAAGACACACCAGAAGGCAAGAAGCAACTGTTCTGATCAAGAAAGGGACAGTGCTCATGACTCTCTTACTCTGTAAAACTATTCAGGCCCTACTTCCCAATCCAATCTCTATTGGTATGTTAGAAGCATCTGGAGACCACAGGGCTCCCAAGTGGAATTGAGAGCCTGACCAGGTGGGGCCAGGAGGTGCTCTATCAAAGTGAAAATCTGAGGCTGATTTTAACTCAATATAATAATAATAATAATAATAATAATAATAATAATAATAATGATGATGATAGGTGTTTTAAGCAATCCAAAAATGTGCCTAGAAATGGCATAAAGAGCCACTCCATGAATTAAGAGCCAAGGTGATAAGGACACTGGAGCAACAAGCTATCATAGTCACTGGAGATTGTTGTTCTGTGGTTCAGTCTAAGTCTGGGGCTGGACCTGGGGCTGTTCATGAAGCACAGGTCTAAATCCCTGTGGGGTTCAGGTATAGAGAAGCCAGGGTCTTCTTCATAGAATACGCCTATTCTTCCTTAAAGCTCTGACACAAAACTGGTACTTGTAGTCACCCCAAAAAACGATAGCTCAGATTTTAATGTACCCATCAAATGTTTTATTGTTTTGTTTTGTTTTTTTAATGTTTTTTTCGAGACAGGGTTTCTCTGTATAGCCTTGGCTGTCCTGGTACTCACTTTATAGACCAGGCTGGCCTCGAACTCAGAAATCCACCTGCCTCTGCCTCCCGAGTGCTGGGATTAAAGGTGTGCGCCACCACACCCGGCAAAATACAGGTTATAGTACAAGAAGCCTAGATGGGGCCCAGATTTCCTCACCTTTTTTTTTTTTTTTTTTTTTTGCTTGCAATTTATTTATTTTTCTTTTTTTATTAGATATTTTCTTCACTTACATTTCAAGTGCTATCCCATAAGTCCTTTATACTCCCTCACCCCACCCTGCTCCCCTACCCACCCACTCCCACTCTTGGCCCTGGCATTCCCCTGTACTGGGGCATATAAAGTTTGCTAGACCAAGGGGCCTCTCTTCCCAATAATGGCAGACTAGGCCATCTTCTAATACATATGTAGCTAGAGACACAAGCTCTGGGGGTTCTAATTAGTTCATATTGTTGTTCCATCTATAGGGTTGCAGACCCCTACAGCTCTTGGATATTCTCTCTAGTTCCTACATTGGGGACCCTGTGATCCACCACCCTATAGATGACGGTGAGCATCCACTTCTAGATTTCCCCCTTTTTTTTTTTTTTTTTTTTTTTTTTTGGTTTTTCGTGACAGGGTTCTCTGTATAGCCCTGGCTGTCCTGGAACTCACTTTGTAGACCAGGCTGGCCTCGAACTCAGAAATTCGCCTGCCTCTGCCTCCCGAGTGCTGGGATTAAAGGCGTGCGCCACCATGCCCAGCGATTTCCCCATTTTTATAAAGCATGTCTGGATATTTACTATGAGTATCAAGAGACTCATGGGTTCCAATATGGGAACTCATGTACATGTCACACAGAATCTACTATAAGTTGTCTGACCAGAACAGGACTGATGATAACTGAACAACTATTCTATGATAGGTGGATAACTCGTCATCACAGTTAAAAGAGAAAGATCAAACAGACCCCAAAATAACAATATGAGTTTCTTTTCAAGCAATATCATATTAGTGCCTTAGTAAACTTCCCAAGATTCTGTCAGTAGAAGACACAGAAGTTTGAGAATGGAAAATGTACCTACCAAGGAGAGGGCACTGGTCAGTATCTGTAGGAAATATATGTTCAGAAGGTAGAGCTTTGACATATCTGTTGGAGCTCCACAGAGTGAGCTTCAACACAGTTATCTCTAAGCCCAGTGTTTTAGTCACCGCTGGAGTCACAGCAACTCTTATAAAGGAAGGCAATTAACTGGAGGCTTGTTAGGTTTAGGAGGTTTACTCCATTATCATCATGGCAGAGAGCATGATGGCACATATGCAGATGTAGACTAGAGTTCTACATCTGGACCCCCAGGTAGCAGGAGGAGAGCCACTGGACCTGGCTTGGACTTTTGAAACCTTAAAGCACACCCCAGTGACATACTTTCTCCAAGGTCACACTTAATTCTCTCTAACATGATGACTGAGCATGCAAATACAAGAGCCTATGGAGGGCCATTCTTATTTAATCCACCATACCCATTATTCTTAGGCTATGTGTTCTACTGGCACCTTACTACCCTTGTAATTTTATTGATCCTGAGTTCCATGAGCAACACTTTTCTCTATGAAGGTCTAGGCATATTCTCATTCCACCTCGTAAGGTCTACACAGAATACTTCACGCCTATTCTTGATCCTTTAGGAGAGACCATTACTACTTTTAAAAATATGACATAGCAGCAACTCCCAGAATCCTAGAAAAGCAACGCCCCTAAATTAAAAGTTAAGCTTGAAAGTGAAGCTCATAATTCACTGAATTAATATCAAGCAAACACAAATTAACTCAACAACAGTGGGAACATGGTCTAGCAATATATACTCTAAGACAGCCTAGAATTCATAATCCTCCTGGCTCAGCTTCTGGAGTACTAGAATGCCCAACCACACTAATTTTTAAGATAAATATTTCAACCTTAAAACTCAACCTGAACACACTGAAGGGTTGGATTCACTTTTTTCTATATATAGTTCTTAGTCTAGGATTATAAACCATAAACACAATTTTCTAGAGAAAAGGGGGCACTGCTAAACATTCTCCCCGATGACATAAAATAAATTCTATCTCACACATCTAAAAGTATAGAGCTGAAAGACCACACTCAAAATTGAAATGTAATTTAAGAAGCATTTAGGCTGGAGAAATGGCTCAGGAAAGTGCTTGTAACACCACCATGAGGAGTTGAGCTCAGGTCTCCAAAACTCACATAAAAAAAAAAAAAAAAATCACATTGCTGTGGTAACAGTATGTGTCTGCAACACTGGTGCTGAGAAGGCAAAGACAGGCAGATTCCAGGGGATCACTGGCTCATCAATCTAGCCAAAACTATGAAATCCAGGTTCAATGACAGACTATCTCAAATAAAAAAAATTAAGGTAGAGGGTGATTAGAACAAGACACCAGATGACCTCTAGCTTCCACAGACTTACATATGAGCAAAATCACCTAGAGGTACACACACTAATTAAAATTTTAAAAAGGAGCATTAAAATTTTTTAGCTGTTGTGGCGCACACCTTTAATCCCAGCACTCGGGAGGCAGAGGCAGCCTGGTCTACAAAGTGAGTTCCAGGACAGCCAGAGCTATACAGAGAAACCCTGTCTCAGAAAAACAAAAACAAACAAAACAAAACAAAACAAAAACAAAAACAAAATTGTGCAGAGATCATCTCAACTCTCCATGTGACTTAACATCATCACCCACCCACCCACCCACACACACACACTAACACCTCACGGTATGACTAGTAGAAACACTGTGGTTTACCACTTGAGAAAGCATGCTTTGAATCAATTTTCAACTTAGGCAGTTATAAGGATATTAAGAAAAACCATATTTTTTCCTCTCTCTTGAACAAAAACTACATTATTTCTTTCTTTCTTTCTTTCTTTCTTTCTTTCTTTCTTTCTTTCTTTCTTTCTTTCTTTCTTTTTTTTTTTTTTTTTTTGGTTTTTCGAGACAGGGTTTCTCTGGATAGCCCTGGCTGTCCTGGAACTCACATTGTAGACCAGGCTGGCCTCGAACTCAGAAATCCGCCTGCCTCTGCCTCCCGAGTGCTGGGATTAAAGGTGTGCGCCACCACACCCGGCTTCACATTATTTCTTAAAGAGAAATTGCAAAGGTTTACAGTTCTCATAACAGTTTGTACACACTAAGCTCAAAGATCCCTCACAGTCACATCCCAAAATTAAAAGTTAATAAGACCCACTATTCCAGAACTTTTTGTAAGAAATGTCCAGAAAAATTCATATATTAAAATTTTAGGAGTTACGAAGAAGGCTAAAGTACTTATCATACAAGTGTAAGGACCTGAGTTCAAATTTCCATAGCCTGCGTAAAACCAGCCATTGCAACATGCATGCAATCGCAGTTCAAATGCCAGATGGAGTTAGAAGAATCTCTAGACACTCACAGGCTACCCAGCTTATATATACAGCACACATAAACAACAAAGACCTAGCCTCAAAACAAAGTAAAGGGTAAGAACCAACATCTCTGTCCTATACCACAAGCTGTGGCAAATGAGTAACCAAACACACACACACACACACACACACACACACACCCAATACATATACACAAAAAGAATAACTGATTCAAGAAACTAAGTTTTCAAAGAAACTCAATTGTGGTACATCTGCAAGGGAAGAAGACATCAAGCCCCAACATCCTGTTTTTTTCCAATGAAGCATGCTATACAGTGTGAATCAGCTCACAGGAAGAAAAGTTGGATTCATAAGAGATCAAATAGAGCAATGGCACTCCATAGTACTTTTAGATTAGAGTGATTTGCCATGTACAGCCAGCCAGGAAGAAAGCAGCACATGTTCACCAGGCAGGTGAAGATGTTCAAGAAGATGCTCTAAGTGAAGAACACTGAGAACATTGGAGAGAAGTAAGATTGTGAAAGATGAAAAAGACTGTGTCACTCTGAAAGATCACTAAAGACGGGTATGCCTCCAATTAGAGCATGCCCACTCAAGGGCATTTTCTAGATGTGCAAATGAGGGGCATATCTAAAGACCACAATGTAGCCTCTGAAAGGCTCTTAAAACTGGGAAGAGGCATTCATATCCTTCTTAATGCTCTGATGCCTAAAACCAGCAGGGATCCAGGGGCCACATGTAGTAAAGAACACGTCACGTCAAGGACTATACAGATGATCCAGAAGACAACAGAACAATGGAGATGAGCAGGATGTGTAAGTCCTGAGGCTGAGATTCCCCGTCTAAAGCTCAATAAATTGATATACCAGCAGGTGTGGAAACTGCTTAAGCAAAAGTTTACCGGGTTCTTATAATGAAATAACCTAACAGGTTATTCACAAAAAAAGGTGTCCCTCTACTGCCCCGATGTCACTGTTCTTGTGGGTAACCTGACATTCAAATCCTCATACTAAGTATTTGTCAGAAAATACCACATCTTCCTGAGAGCACTTGATGGAAATGACCTTGTTTGCTTTGCACTTGTTCAAGTGCATGCATGTGAGCTGGTGGAGGCAACTGAAAGCACAGCAAGGCCGCAGCTATTGGCAAAGTTCACTGAGGTCCCATCTACCCACTGAGCTTGACTGCACCAGGTCGCTGTCAGCCCTACCTCACCCAGCATGTTGTGCTGGTGACCCTTGCCCACTAGCTCCCTACTCTCAGCAGTCTCATCTCTTAAGAACAGTTTCTATTCTTATCTCCAAGCTTCTCTGCCCCCGTGCTCACTTACTTTGTTGGTTTCGCTTGTCACTGGCATTTTTCAAAGGGAGGCAAACAGGACAGTCATGTCGTGTGCAGTTCTTCCAATGAGAGATGATTTGTCGTGAAGATGCACAATGGGCAACTATGACCAGAAAAACAACGACATGTTATTTTTCTATCCAAATCGTCACACTTTCAATTACACCTAAATTATAATGCCAGATTCCATTAAAAAAAAAATGGCAACAAGTGTAACCATAACACAGTACAGGCAGTCCTTAACTTACAAACAGGCTTTCCAAAAAGTTTGTAAGTTGACTGTCACCAAAAAATTCCCATAGTAGCAATGTTATGAATGATGGGTGATTAAGGTTCCGCCCACAAAACAGAACAAAAGCCATCAACCTCTGAAATACCAACCATCTACAATGAAAGGCAGAACAGAGTTCTACAATGTCACCATTAAAAATAAAAACATTACATTATATTTAAGGATGAAACTAGCTAAGAACTACCAATGAAGAAATACAGATAGAGAAGCCAGTGAGAAGTCTGTGGAGATTCTAAAACTCAGGCTACTTTGTAAAGTACTTGAGAGAGTAACTGACCCTGTATGTTTCCCATCTTCATATTCTAAAGTCTAATCTTGCCCTGTTCTGTGTTCCCATCATGATCAGGGTTATCCAGGAATTCACAAAGAAACCATGGGACAGAGGGGAGAGCAGGGAGATATTTCACCCAAGGTTTATGAACACAAGAAAGAAGAGAAGAAAAGAGAATAAAGATTACAAGAAAGCATGGCTGTTGACAAGAAAAACTTTCTTCAGTGAAACTGAGGCATATGGTAAAAATTAATAAAAATTTTAAAAAGGAGAGTACACGATACATGTACCTAATTTTCTCCCTCCTTAGGAATGGTGACCTGGATGCCAACAAAGTAGCCTCAAGACAGAGGGCAGAGGAGCAAGGCAGTGGGCCAACTGATAGTCTAAATCCATGAAATAACCACAAGACAGAGGGCAGAGGAGCAAGGCAGTGGGCCAACTGATAGTCTAAATCCATGAAATAACCACAAGACAGATGTTGGGGGCGTGGGAAAAGGTATGTGCCTGCCTGTGTGTATTACTGCCAAACAACCACAATACAGACATTAACAAGGAGTCCTCAAGAAGTAACAGAGAAGTCCTTCATGAAAGGAAGAAGAAAAAGAACAAACCCGGGGCAGAACCTCATGCAGGAGCAGTTCAGAGTATAAGAATCCCAGATCACCTGCCCCACAGCAGGTGCGCTCTCCAGGGACAGCTGAGTGCCACATGTGGGGACTGTGGGAACAACATATTCTAGGTCACACTAAAAGGAGGCCAACCACCAAAGCTGCTGAAAAAGAATAAAGGCCAAGTCCACCCTAACAACAGTTCACTAGTTCAGAAAAGGACACTTACCTTGGCAGGCTTTCCCAGCCTGACAATGTGTCATGTGATTCAAAACGTTTTTCATGGTTCGACAGTGTGGGAGAGAACAGGCTCGAACCTCTCCATTCGCTTGCTCTCGTCTCTGACATTTGTGGGCATGAAGCAGTAGAACCAGCTGCTGCTGTATCAGTTTGCGTTTTTCAGGGTCTGCTGTGGGGCCTGTTGCAATTGCTTGTGTGGGTACAATTCCCACTGATGTTTGCAACTGGGACTAAAATAAAACAAAGTAACAAAAATATCTTAGTAAGTTTTTAGAGTTTTTATTCTCTCTAATTATTAGAAAAGCTCATGAACAACATAACCAAAAGAACTGTTATAGTTTTCTTTAATCTACCAAAACATTGAGAAGATCCAAATACAAAAATCAATCTAACTCGGATGCAAAGCTGCCTCACGATCATTTGAATACAATTATCATCCAAATAACAACAACCAGAAAACAACACCTGCTCTAGACTGCAGCAACACAAACTGAATTCACCCAGCTGTTAGCTCCCATCAGTGGAAAGCATGCTCCAGCTGACCCAAAGGATACTGCTGCTTATTTAGGTCCCAAAGAGCAAAATGTTGGCAACTTTGTGTGGTTCAACCTAACAAAGTTTGCCTTGAAGAAGTGCAGCCCACAGCTGAGGATCAGAGCCACCTTTGTTTGAAGGGTGTCTCTGCAACACCCTGTGTCTTATACATCTCAGTGTAGCACACGCAGAGGACAACACATGCAGCTTCACTTCTCTGTGGCCACCACTTTTAGAAAGGCATGATATACTTACTGAAAACACAACAATCAAGTATGATTTTTAAAGCTTTCTTAAGAAAGATATGCTTTGTCTTTCATTTAAATTTCCGCCCATAAAAGATATTTGGCAAGCTACTAAAACTACAGAAACTGAGTTGGATTGTTTTCATCTGTCTGAGCAAGCATGATGAGCATAACTCTACTACTAAGCAAATGGACAAAGAAGCCTGTGGGCTCTGCTCTCTACAAATCACCAATTCTCTTCACAGACACATATAGGCTTACCAAATAAGAAAACTATAATGTCTATAATATACATTATATCATCCATACAGCAAGGGTTAAATAACCCTTAAATATCCTGACAATCCCAATTTGAGTCACTAACACTGATTTATCTTTTCTATTTTATTTTAATATAAGAAACACTGGGGCTGGCAAGGCACTTGCTGCCAAGGCTAATGACTAGTTAGATCCCTGAGTACCCATATGGTGGGAGGAAAGAACCAACATACAAGCTGACCTGACCTCCATGTAAACGTAACAATCAAACATAAAAAAATTAATTAGATTTATTAATCTTACATGTGAGTGTTTTGTTTGCATGTATGTCTACGTACCATGTGCACACACACTTGGTATCCAGAAAGGTCAGATGGATCCATAAGATCCCCTGGACCTGGAATTACGGATGATTGTGAACTACTGTATGGGTACTAGGAAGCAAATTTGCATTCTCTGCAAGAGCGACAAGTGCTCTTAACCACCGAGTCATCTCTCCAGCCTCCCATAAAAAATCCCATAACTATGTATACACAATTAGGAGGGAGAAATTCCAAAAATATTAAGAGTGTATGTGCTCACATGTGTGTATTCAAGCCAGGTTAACAAGGGATGTTTCCACTTTATTTAATGAGAGAATTTTTGGCCAAATCTGAAGCTGTGGTTTCAGGTAGATTACCTGGTTAGTGAGCTCAGTGATCCTCCTGTCGTCTGCCCTAGCAGCACTGGGCTAAACAGGGATTTAAAAAATGTACGTCTTAAATAGCAAATGTTCATGTAGGCACTTACTAACTGAGCCATCTCCCCACCACTGGTCCAATTTTTGCAAAGTTCCCAGAAACCAAGGAGCAGATCTAATTGCTTCTCCTAGGTTAGCACTTAACGAGCAACAAAGGGCTGCAGGTGGCCTATCAACTTAAACACCCAGTTTAAAGTCTCGTCAACTTAAACACCCAGTCCCTACTACCCAGGAAGTCACAAAGAAATCAACAAAGGGAAGGGTCTTAGACAAGACCTTCCCTTTAAAGCACAAAAAGTAGCAAGATGGTTCAGTTGCAGGAAGAGAGAACCAACTCCCAAAATTTGTCTTCTGACCTTCATACATGCATCCTAAGATACTATGAATACACCTGCATGTAACCACAGCATGTACACACACACAGACACACACACACACACACACACACACACACAGACACACACAAATACAATTTTTTAAAGAATGGCACAAACTGGGGGCTGGTGAGATGGCTCAGCGGGTTAGAGCACCCGACTGCTCTTCTGAAGGTGATGAGTTCAAATCCCAGCAACCACATGGTGGCTTACAACCACCCCGTAACAAGATCTGACACCCTCCTCTGGTGCGTCTGAAGTCAGCTACAGCGTACTTATGAAGAATAATAAGAAATGAATCCTTGGGCCGGAGAGACCAACCGGAGCAAGCCAGGCTGTCCGGAGCGAGCGGAGCCGAACGGGGACGGCCGGAACGAGCAGGGCCAAACCGGAGCAAGCGGAGCCGATCGGAGCGAGCGGGGCTGGCTGGAACAAGCGGGGGCCGTACGGGGGCGGCCGGGAGCAAGTGGGGCTGGCCGGAGCGAGCGGGGTCGAGCAGAGCGAGCGGGGTTGACCGGAACAAGGGGAAAAAAAAAAAAAAAAGAATGGCACAAACTAAGTGTTGCTTCTCAAAAGTAACCCTCACAGTTTATATCATTTTTGCAATAGCTTAGAAATTTTTTGAAAAATGGTTAAAAAATAGAAGGGGTGGGGGGACTAGAGAAATGGCTCAACAGTTAATAGCACTGACTGTTCTTTCAGAGGATAGGGATTTGAGTCCTAACACCCATAAGGTTGTTCATAACTGTCTATAACTCCAATTCTAGAAGATTCAAGCACACATGAGCTATACATATATACATGCAGGTAAAACACTTGTACAGATTTTTAATTTTTTATTTAAAAAAATAAAAGGGAACTGGGTGTGATGGTACATGTCTTTATCCCATCATTCAGGAGGCAGAGGCAGGCAGATCTCTGTGAATCCAAGGCCAGTTTGGTGTACATAGAAAATCCCAGTGGGATCAGAAAAGAATGGGGAAAAATTAGTTGTAAATCATGGGTCTTATTAATACCCAGCCGGAACCAAAAACACTAAGAAAAAAACAAACACAAACTCTTAAAATCTATTAATAAAACTGGGCGGTGGTGGCACACGCCTTTAATCCCAGCACTTGGGAGGCAGAGGCAGGTGGATTTCTGAGTTCGAGGCTAGCCTGGTCTACAAAGTGAGTTCCAGGACAGCCAGGGGTATACAGAGAAACCCTGTCTCAAAAAAACCAAAAAATCTATTAATAAAAGAAAATCTTTAAAATGTGCAAAGAATCTGACTAGATATTTTTCAAAAGTAAGAATAAATGACCAATACAGACATTAAGCATAACTATTACAGAAATGTGACTCAAACCAGGCATGGTGATACACATCTTTAATTCCAGCACTCAGAAGGTAGGTAGGCAGGTCTCTGTGAGTTTGAGGCCATCCTTGTCTACACAGTGAGTTCCACGACAGCCAGGTCTATGTATAGAGACCCTATCTCCGAAAAAAAAGGGTGGGGTGTGGGAAGATCAAAGCCACAGAGTATAGCTTTAGAACCAACAAGAGATGGATGCTAACAGTAGCAGTGGTCCAGTAGAGGGGGACATGGAGGAACTGGACACACATCACTGGAAAGAACCTAAGCTGCTAGGAAAATGTCTGGCAGTCAACACAAACCAGGACATCACTCTACATTTCTGGCACATATCCAAGATAATTAAAAGGACATGTTCATACAGAAACGTGTTAAAAAAAAAAAGTTCACAGCAGTATAACCAGAAACACAAAACAACCCAAGTGTTCATCAAGAGAAGAATAAAACGTGTTCTACTCTAACTAGTATATTTACCACTTCCCAAGTGCTGGGATTAAAGGTGTAAACTACCACTGCTGGGCTATCTCTCTACAATTGCTTTTGTTGTGGTACTTCAACACAACAGACAAAAACACTAAAACATATGTGCTGTTGATCACCATAATTTAGTAGCCCATCAGTAATACCCACCAATCTATCAAACTGCCTTTATAGGCAAAATATCTAATACTGGTATTCCTTGGTTCTTTAAAAAATTCTAATATGAATTTTTATTAGGATTATTAGGTTTAAGTTTCTTTGTTTTTTTGAGACTGGGTTTCACTGTATAACAGCCCTGGCTGTCCTGGAACTCCTTCTGTAGACCAGGCTAGCCTCAAACTCACATAGATCCACCTGTCTACCTCCCTAGTGCTGGGATTAAACACATGCGCCACAGCCACCACCAGTCTTGCTTAAGTTCTGAGTAATCATCCCAATCTCATTTTTCTATGTACTCTATACTCTATTCTACTATAGCTCCTTAGCCTCTGGTGACAACCCCTTTGGAAACCAGGAAAGGGGATAA
Organism: Mus minutoides; assembly: GCA_902729485.2. Taxonomy (NCBI): domain Eukaryota; kingdom Metazoa; phylum Chordata; class Mammalia; order Rodentia; family Muridae; genus Mus; species Mus minutoides. Next base: position 5,250,947 of record LR756420.1, read on the forward strand.
CATTTGAAACGTAAATAAAGAAAATATGTAAAAAGAAGAAACCACATACCTAAGTATGGGTGCTGAGAACATCTGAAAGCAAGATAATGTTTCTGAACATTAAATGACCAAAAGGTGAATTAAAAATCAAAAAATACAGCAACAGTCCTGAGGCCTGCCTCACATTATATGACCTCATACTGAACAGAAGATGTGCACTCCACACTGTACCTCCCAACATGCCGAGCCGACACCAACAAATATTGCCTGGAAAACCTAAGGCTCAAGACTGCACATACGAACTTCTGTTCTTCAAGAAACAGAATCATTTAATTATAGAAAACAAAGACTTTGAATATTTCTCTTCAATATTCCTCAGTAATGTATCAGAATGCATTTTATCTTATGTGCATGGGTGCTTTGCTGAAAAATGTGTCTATGAACCACTTGTGTGTCTGGTACTTGAAGGGGCCCAGAGTTACAGATGGTTAATAAGCCACCATTAGGGAACTGAACCCAGGGTCTTTTGAAAGAGCAATCAGTGCTTTTAACCTTTATCTCTTCAGTTTCAGTGTATCAGAATATTTGATTTTTAAAGCAGAGTCGCTGACAAGTTTCAACTTAAAAAAAAATTATCAAATTAAATCTTGGCTTGGGAGTAGGACAGAATTTCCAAAATGTCCCCCATACATACATTTACCATTTTGCAGTATATTTATACAAAGGATCATTTCAGCACTGATTATAAAATCAAAATATCAACTTGAAAAATCACTGAAGATGCTCTAAGCCCTGCAGACATACAGATATAAAAAACCAAACTTATATTGCCATCTCTCATAGAAAAGTTATTTTCTAAAAGAAAGTAAATGTTCAAGAATAGGCAAGGTCTTCAAAGAATTTCATGTCTCAAACATTGGTATTGCTTGCACTGATTCCTTTCAGGACCCTGAAACCACTGAGGATGCAAAGCTGAGGCCTAAAACAGGAAAGTGTTCATTAAATCTACACATCTGTCAAGGCCCAGCATCATGGCATATGCCTGTTTATCTCAATGCTCAGAAGCCTGAAGCAGGAACTTAAGGCTACCTTGGGTTACATAGTATGAACTGTCAACACAAAACCACCATAGCTATTAGCAAGAAGAAGAGACAATTATTCAAGAGACAATGAATATGAAGTGGTGAGATGGGAACATACCTAAGCACACCTCCTACAGCCTCTAAGAAAAGATGCCCAACCTTTTGACACTGTAACATGATTTTGCTATTTAAAAACTTGTTGGATGACAATCAAGCCTGTCCTGGGATACACATGGCCCACAGCCTGCAGGTTGAACATGATTATGCAAATCATCTCCAGATTACTTAAGCCAGATACAATGAAAATGTGAAATAAATAATTGTTATACCATACTGTTTGGAGAACAAAAACAAGAAAAATTTTGTACGTAGTTCACACAGACACATGTGAGATTTATTGGATCCATGGATGTAGGCCAATTGTACTCACAGAGGAGACGCAGGCCTCCATGCAGCTTTTGACTGCTAAACTGGGTCCTTCCCAATGCCCACTTTATTAACCAGACCCAAGAGAAAGAAAACAAAAACAGCAAATAAAAGCTGAAGGAAGTAAGGCAAGTCCATTTTACAGGGCACAGCTGGCCACTGGCCAACATTGTAGTGCTGTCATACACTTTATTTAGATTGGCTCTTATATTAAAGGCACATACATATAACTGCAGATTCTAATATAAAAGGACTACTCAAGCCGGGCGTGGTGGCGCACGCCTTTGATCCCAGCACTCGGGAGGCAGAGGCAGGCGGATTTCTGAGTTCGAGGCCAGCCTGGTCTACAGAGTGAGTTCCAGGACAGCCAAGGCTACAGAAAAACCCTGTCTCGAAAAACCAAAAAAAAAAAAAAAAAAAAAAGGACTACTCAGCCATCATCTATTTGAGAAGTAACTGAATTTCATCAAAGGGGCTTAGGCACCATAAGCTGGGAAACTAATCAAGAAATACAATGAAGTTTCAGAGTGACTACAGAAACAAATTCCTAGACTTTTTTTTCCTGGAGGCTTCTGAATCTGGTAGAGGAGGTAAAGCTCAAGAATGCCCCATCATCAGCATGCACACTGAGATGCACAGCTACTTCCTGAAGCCCAGAACATATGGCAAGAAAGTCCAGGATCCCTGACTTACTACTCAGATGCTGCCAGTATCGCTGTTGTATTTTGACAGGTCAGTGCTAGAAACTCTCCTCTGTCTGGAAATTCTTCTGACCAGCCACATTTTCCTCCCATTTAGAGATAGCTGTCTATCAGCAGCTGTCTGGGTCCTGTCCAAACCTCTATCTCAAAATTTTAACATACAATCAAAACAAAGAATAACATCATTCTCATGAGCAATTTTAAGTAAGCTAAGCAAAGCAGCATATCAGATGAATCTCCTACCTCACATCCTTAAGAATGTGTTTTTTATTTGGAAAAAAAAAAAAAAAAACCTACATATAGGAACTTCCTATCAGAAAGTAACCCCAGAGACCTGCTAGGCCATGGAGATGAAAATTCTTTATTTCTTAAACATTCTCTTCCTAAGACAACTCCTATTTCTATGAAAATGGCTGCAAACCCAATCCAAAGCTTATTAGGGTAAAATGTCACCAGGAATCAAGTGTTGTTCTTGAAAATGGAGAGCAACTCACTGTTCCTGGGCTGGAGAGATGGCTTAGTGGTTAAGAGCACTGACTATTCTTCCAGAGGTCCTGAGTTCAATTCCCAGCAACCATATGGTGGCTCACAACCATCTGCAATGGGATCTGATACACTCTTCTGGTGTGTCTGAAGAGAGGGACAGTGTACTCAAATAAAAAAACAAAACAAACAAAAAACCTCACTATTCCTGTGCACACACTTCTCTTCAGGGAAGGTTCCCACATACCTTAAAACCGATACAGATAGGCAACATATTCTTCACCTCTGACAAAGCATTTCTCTTCCTTTATCAATAAATTATAAGTAATTTAAAAATCTTTAGACCCACATAAAATGTCCTAGAACATTATACAATATATTTAATAATTATTTCAATCTTACTAGCTTATAAACATGTAAAGCAGTATACATACTGTAATTAAATTTAATGTGTGACTAAATCTAATATGCATTCCTGATTTTAAAAGTTATCTTTCTGCAGAGAAAGATATGCAAAGAACCTCTGAGAATCATAAAACGGTAAGACTTTACTAAAAAACGTCTATCTAAAGAGAATATAAATAAAAAGACCAGAAGCAGAGTTACAATGAGAAATATCTGAAAATTTAAGAACATGCCTATTTCCTCTTGAATATATCCTCAAAAATGGACACTACCACATGTCTACTAGGGTTTCTGGTTTCTAACACTTTGTAGCTCCCAACACCAAAGCACTGGGAGTCACAAGAGAGGTAATCACAAGGTCTTCCAACATGGAAGTCCCACCCATTTATCAGCACAGGATGGACCATTTTATGCTGGTTTTCGTGTCCTAATGATGCTCTTTAGCCTTTTAATCTCAGCTGACACCAAATCCACACTCCAAAAGTCCCTTCTCTACTGATAGTGAATTACCCCTACCATCTCCTAGCCCAGCTTTTTTTCCTTCTCCCTAGCTGGAGATCTATCTGTTGCTCTTTCTGGGCCACATCCCAAAGTTGTTTCTATACTGCCAGTGAATTCCAAGATGGACAGCAGTTCCCCTATTCATTCATATCACCCACTTAATTGCCATCCTCTCTTGGGATGCAGAGTTCAGTCACTTGCATCTACAACTTTGTTCCCTCTCTCAAGCCTGCTCCTTTTCCAGCTCTGTTAAGGTCACCTTTCTCAGGTTCTCTAGCAGGACTTTTTCAGTAGATAATCTACCTAAGTGACAACCTTGTTTTCTCTCCTAGCCCATTGTGACTAACCATATCCAGGCCACTAGCACCTCCACAAAGTAGCTGGGGGGGGGGGGGGGAAACCCTTTGAATGACTTAAAAACAAAAACAAAAACTGCAGCTTATTTCCCTGTAAGCTGACAGCTCTCTTTCCACTCAAGATCCCTACCTACACGCCCAGCTTTTAAAATATATATATATATATGTATTTTTTTTATTTACATGCATGTTTTTGCCTGCATGTATGTCTGCCACTACATACATGCCTGGTGCTCATTGAGGCCAGGAAGAGGACATGAAATCCCCTGGAACTGGGGTTACAGATGCTTGTGACGCACTGTGAGGGTGATAGAACCATTGCTGTGGCATCATCTTCAAATCTCCTTGCCTTGATGAGACCTTTTCTAATGCTTCCACCTAAGAAGGTCTTTGTGTCCATCTCAACTACTGCATTGTACACAGGCGATTGAGGCAATTGTTTTCCACTGAAGAGCAAAACTCACCTTCCCTCACAACCGCTCTCTAGGCTTCCATACCTAAGCCCATTGCAGGCCACAGCAAACATGTCAAACAAAAGAATCAAATAGGCGAGTGAATATATCTTTCCATTCTCACATGACACAGAAATGCTGAAGCCATGCAAGAAGAGAGAAAAAGAGTCCCTTGCTTGGCCCGAGATTATGAGGCTTCATTTACCCAATGAAGATCTTAACCTGCATCATCCGGCATCAGTGTCCCTAACCTGAACTGTTTGGTACCAAAGTCAATCAACTCCTAAAAATTAGCTCTTGTGCTGGCTATTTTTTTTTTTAATCAACTTTTAAAACAAGCTTAGGTCATTCTGAAAAGAGGGAACCTTAACCGAGAAAATAACTCTATACAAGACTGGCCTATAGGCAATCAATTCTGTGGGGCCATCTTGATTAATGACTGATGTGAAAGGGTTCAGCTCCATTATAGGTGATGCCTATAGATGGACCTGAGTTGGTTTTTAAAAAAACAAACAAAAAACACACTGAGCAAGCCACAAGGAATAAGCCAGTAAGCAGCATTCTTCCATGATTTCTGCTTCTCTCAATAACAGACAGTGATGTGGAAATGTAAGCCTTTTCTCCCCAAGGAAATCAACCAAAACAACTCTCAAAGTATATTTCTTCCCATCTCCCAAAAAGGGGAGGACATTATGTTCAGGGCATCATATTAATGTAATAGATCTATTTTTTATAACAATGTTTCCTTGCCATGTGAAAATCTGTCATCTTTTTTTTTTAAGATTTGATCTATTTATTTGTTTGTTTGTTTGTTTGTTTGTTTGTTTATTATGAGTGCAGTGTAGCTATCTTCAGACACACCAGTTGAGGGCATCAGATTTCATTACAGATGGTTGTGAGCCACCATGTGGTTGCTGGGATTTGAACTCCCAGCCAGTGCTCTTAACCACTGAGCCATCTCTCCAGCCCCGAAAATCTGTCATCTTAATACACCAGATATAATAGAGAAATTCAAGAAAGATCACAAAACACAGTCAAGAAACTGCAAGCACAGGCTAGGAAAGCCATCCCAGGGAACTCAGGGCTGCTACAACATCTAGGTATACCATTAAAAAGGGAGCCACATAGCCATGAACAAGCACAGGCTAGGAAAGCCATCCCAGAAACTCAAGGCTGCTAAACATCTAGGTATATCATTAAAAAGGACACCACATAGCCATGAACAAGCAAGACTCCCTCAGAACGTAATTTTCTCACCATCAAATGGGACCTGCTGATGATACCTCAAGAAGTCACTGCAGGAATAAAGTAAAGACACTTGCAGCTGTGCCTTGACCCCTTTAATCAGTCCCACCTCAATGTTCCACTAAGGGCTTTTCCTCATGAGCACATGGCCTGGACATGGCCTGGCCCACTCTGTACCTCCAGAATAAACAGTCCAAGCAGCAAAGGATCTAGTCTACTTCCCAAAGGCATCTATGAATCTTTCTCTAAACATGACCTTTTATAAGAAAGGTGGCCTGAGTAAGCACTACAGCTTCTGGAGACAAAAATGCTTCCGTAGTTTACTATGGTTTTAAGGGGTTAAGGAAAACAGTGTTGACTGAATTCTTCCAAAATCCCAGAAAACAAAGGAATGAGACATACTGCTATTGTTCCTCCTGACCGCTCTTCAAAGCAAGGGTTCCCAATAGGAAAAGCTGTATTCCAAAGAACCTATTTCGTTAGTGCCTGAAGATACTGGATTGTAACAACCAGGGATGGAGGAAGGACTTTGGATAGTGGGCCAGGGTTACTGCCAAACATTACCAAGGTTCCAGGTGGCTCTGTAGGAGAACACTGATCACTGCTAAGGCTGCAAGGAGCCCTGCTCTAGTCCCGAAAGGAGGAGGACAGGCCCTCTGCCTCATCCCTCTGTGCAACCCTTGTCCACACTACACTTAGCAAGTTGAGGTCTCCAAAGTAGCAGCCAAGGCTAGCAGAGGAAGCTGGAGTACAGGAATTTTGTCATTCTGGAGCAATAGTGGAGAAAGGAACTTAAGAAGCCAGAGAGAAATTTAAAAGCAGAAAGAGAGGAAAACATTGTCAGGGATTCCTGTGTATAAAACAGAGAACATCATGGAAAAATAATTTTTTTTCCCCGCTAAAGTCTAAATGTGTGTCTAGCTACCAAGGATGCACAGGTAATGCAGCTGGCCCTGGAGTTTGCAGGGAGAACTGAAAACAGAGCATGAGAGAGGGAAGCCAGGTAGTATATAAGCTGACTCTAAGGTCCCAGAGCCTAAGACTGTTTCCACAACCCTGGCAACCAAAAGCTACTGAAAGGAAGCTAGCAGATTAGGAGAGCTAAGGGGATTGTCATAAGAACAAAGAACAGAAAATCATCAGTGGTTCTGAAAATAGGCAGATTTTATAGCTTTAAAAGGGGTGGGGGCTGGGGGGCTGTTGTCTTCCCAGGACATCTCACTGTTCATTTTCTGATTGTACACTAATGGAGAGCATGCTGTAAACTCTATCATTCTCTTCACTTTGGCACATACTAAGGTTAGAGAAGATCTTACAGAAGGGGAGGGAGGAGATAAAGAGAATCCTCAGGAATTCTACTAGTATTTCAAAACGACAAGTTCTTCAATGTTAAAAGACAACTTTCTAAAGAGCATAGTCAGTTTTCACTAAACCTTGCCAAGTCATTTTACTGTACAAGTACATGGAAGTATGGAGGGGCCACTGTCACCAACAAACTTAAGGAAGAGGAGAAGTGGCTGCAAGGTTAACCAGCCACCTGCATACTATGCTTTCAGTGCTCTAAATTACCAGGTTCTATTCTGGGAAAAAAGAGACATTCACTCGAATTGGCTTGTTAAATTAGAGATTTCATGGACAATTTCTGTTATAGCTGGGAACTCTTAAGAATGAAGATATGTAATCATCTATCAAGTTAGACCTAATACCATCAGTACAAAATAATTCTTGAATACAAAAACATAGTCTTTTAACTGCAACACAAATCAAGCTTCTACTGACAGCTTCAACCCACTAACAACAAGTAAGCCAGTCTTGTTGATATTCATAAATTCGGAAAGAAAGGTAAAATAATTCACATGTATAACTCTCACCATCAACAAAGGGAATCTGGGAGGAGCAGCCAAATCAGCCTTCCCTGCCCTTCTTGTTGCTAGCTCTTAACATTTACAAGAGCTCTTAGGAGGTGGGTTCTGATGCCATCACCAATGCACACTCAGTTACAGCTTTTCACTGTGAGCACCATAAATCCGTATGTCAAAGCACCCACCAAACTCCTCAGCACAGAAAACAAAAGGCAACTTACCATATTTGGCACAGTGGTGACTGAAGTATTCTTGATATCCGTAGGAAAAGCAGGCAAACTATTGACCATGCTCTGTTTGCTGGCTAATTGGGGGTTCACTCCAGTGGCTCCCATCTGCTGCCCTCCAGTCTGACTAAAGGGTTGTCCAAATGGACTTGTAGTACCAGTCATTCCCATCTGAAACAAAACAGGAACCATCAACTGTCATGACACAATCATACATGAAAAACAGACTTTATAAGTGCTTGCCTGACCCACTGATGACAAGGTGTAACCTCCCTCCAGTTATAAATGAAAGCTTCATTGTCAAGAGTTCCTTAGAAAGGTGAAAGGACAATTTTCACTCAATAACTTAATGCTACAGACAGAAGGCTAATGAGGTGGCTTAAAGACTAGATCAAGCCTGTCCTAACCACCATCACAGAAGAGGCAGCACTTTTTCCTCCTCACCTTGGCCAAACCCTGCCCTGCCCTGCCCTGCCCCAGTCCTACACAGGGGAACTTTTTCAGCTAATATTTAATTACTCTATGTGTATGCATGTGTATATACATACCTGCAAAGTGCTTTTTTCTCTCAGGGGTCTTGATCAGATTTCAAGGGGGGAATATGATGGTTGGAAACATTCTGATAGGTTTCTTTAGAAAATTTCTTTCTTCTCCCTCCCCCCACTTTTCTCTTCTCCCATTACCAACAGCCTTTTTCTTTTTCTTTTTGTTCTGAGACTAGATTTTAACAGCTGGGCCAGCCCCCTGGCTCAGTTTTTGTTGTGTTTTTTTTTTTTAGACACAATTCTCTATGTAGCCCTGGCTCTCCTAGTACTCACTGTGTAGATCAGGCTGACCTCAAACTCAAAGAGGGCCTCTGCTCCCTTCCCCCGAGTGCTGGGATTAAAGGCATGTGCCCAAAATACCCAGCTAGCTTTCTTTTCTTTTCTTTCTTTTTAAACTACTAAAATATAGTCTTTCTGCGTTGCTTAGGCTGGCTTTGAACTCATGATCCTCCCATCTCAGCCTGTGTGTACTATCATACTCAGCTTTCTTCACGAAATTTCATCTTTTCTCCTTGGCAAGTTGACAGTTTCAGCATGGCTTCAATTCCCAAAAGATAAGAATCATGGACAAAGTCTAAGATGATGGACAGCAAGTTACAGATACCCAGTTCAAAGAACTAATTTTGAAAGCTAGTAGATTCCTGAGTCTGTAACAAAAAGATACCCAGATTAACTAAGGATGCTCATTTCCAGCACCAGCCTGTTCTCAGTCAGATCAGAGCTAGTAATTAAAGTTTTAAGGCCAAAGAAATGGACATGTGCCTCCAAGGGCTACCACAGCTCATCTTACTGTAGCTTGTCCCATTTTAAAAGGAGTGACAGATCAGATAGGAAGCAATGGACACAGCTGCAGATTTAGGGGGAAAAAATCACTTTTAGAGTGTCTAGATTCCTAGGTTTTTAATTCTCTATCTATTCTCTGTTGATGAAATCAAACTATCTATGGCCCCAAATCTAAGCTAACACACTTCTTAGCACCAATACTCAAAACTCAAACAATAAAATTAAGATGTCTAAATGCAATTACTGATAAAACCCACTTAGTCCTTTTAACTTCCTAACAGTTACTTATTAATAGGCTAATTAACAGCTTTATTCTCAACTCAAGTTTTATCAGATTTAGTTTAAATCTGCTACTGAAACTGAGTAAAAGCAAAAGCAAAAAAGTAACTTTCAATGACCGTGAAATTTATTTGTAAACAAAATAAAACTTGTAGAATGTTAATATTCTCATTTACCAGTAGCCCACACAGGAAAGTGTGTTTTTACTCCTGTCCTTCCAAACAGAGGCCCTTCAAGTACTTAATTCAAGTCCAATCTCAGAAGAGTTAATTACAGTAGAATCTCCAAACAATAACAAAACCTTCATAAAGTAGTATCTATTACATCACAGCTCTATCCACTTGCCATGAAAAAGTACTGTGATCATGTGTGCCAGTCAGTTATTCAAGAATCTGTTTACCTGGTAATGTCTCTCTTTACTAAGAATAAAAACATGTGAACTGCAGCCCCCACGAGTGAAGAGTGAACACAACAGGGAAGGTGCTAGACCTGAGCCTGCACAGCCGAGATAGGAGACCCAGTAAGAGAAGGGCCTGTAGGCCACAGAGAACCCCATACAAACTTTGCTCACTGACACAAGGGCACTTGTGGCAAACCAGCAATTATCTAGCCACCAGTCAAAGACTGCTCAGGTCTTAGGCTACACAACATAGTCAACTGAAAGCACCCAACTTGTGAAGGAGGGGTAGGCTATGCTTTTACACTGACAGATCCCATCACAAACAGATGATGGAAAGCACAGAGCACTATTCAACTCCAGAGCTACCTGCCGCCACAGTACTTATGCTCATCCATGCTGAGTCTCACTCAGTCATAAAGCCAGATCTTGCCTGCCACAAACATTTGTCTTACATTGAAGGTGCTTAGTGTTTATGGGGGCAACTAAATAACCACTCCAAGACATCACCACTTTAAGAAGCTTCCAGGAACAAAAGCTTAAATTAATCGTGGAAAAAGTAAGCCACTGAAGGCAGAGCACAACAGCACAAATCTGGGGCATACTGAGAGAAGCAGCTGCCCTCTTTCTATCTTCTAGACTTGGAAGCAGACCTGAGAAGATGACTGCACAGCACTAAGGATCTGAGTTCAGATCTGTAGCACCAATGTAAAACTGGGCACAGTAACATGCATCTGTAAGCCATACCTACATCAACACATACACATACATGCACACAAATAATAATAATAAACAATATAAAATAATAAACTCTCGCCGGGCAGTGGTGGCGCACGCCTTTAATCCCAGCACTCGGGAGGCAGAGGCAGGCGGATTTCTGAGTTCAAGGCCAGCCTGGTCTACAAAGTGAGTTCCAGGACAGCCATGGCTGCACAGAGAAACCCTGTCTCAAAAAACCAAAAAAAAAAAAAATAATAATAATAATAATAATAAACTCTCAAGGTTCTCAATTACCAGATAGTAATCAACTGGCAGTTCACCTTGATTTTTTTTTACAGTTTTGTGTTTGATCACAACAGTCAGTCTCTGGCCATATATGCAGCAAATGTTCTCTACCCTACCTCCTATGTCAACAAACCTTGAGCTTTGGTGCAAGATCCTAACCTACACATCTCCCCCCAAAACCAAACAAGCCTAGGCACCCAAATACTGACCCATTAGCTTTAGTGGGTACCTCTGGTTGCAAAAGCCTCCTCAGTTTGCTTTAATGAAAAACTAATACTATTTTCTACTTATGATAGAACAGCAACTGAAATATTAATAAAACAAGTTTTGAGATCCAGAAGAGCACAAAGATTCTCTCTACTACACTGAGAGAGCATCCTAGTTCCTCTTGGATTCACTCAACTTCCTCTCCCAACTCAGCAAGCAAGATCCAAATCAAAAAGATAATCAACATACATCTCAACCATCAAAACGTTAAGACAGAGAAATCTAAAAAACTAAAAAGCTTAAGGCACAATGACACTGATATTGGAAAGGCTGTAAGTCAAAAGATACAGGTGGCCCACTGCAAATGAGTCCCTCTCCCAGGTAGACTTTACAGTAGCAGTATACCACCGATCTACCTTCTTGCTCCTCTGTAGAATGGAAACACAGAGAGGCATTTTCTCCACAATAAAGTTGCATTAGTGGTAGGGTAGTTTCTCTTCCAGAAGAGCTCCCACACTACACTGGGCTGAAACAATGAGCAGGCACATCAGGAGGACCAGGACAGAGGAGTCTGTCCTGTTTTGTGTGGTGGTGTTTTTTGTTTTGAGGGTACAGATGCATTATTAAATTCTCAAAGGAAGTCCAATAGGATTCCCAAGAGCTCCTCAGAATGGATATTGCTTGCCTGTGAGAAAATGAGCTCAAGCTAAAACAATCTCATGCCTCATGTAAGAGTTTTATTGCACAGATAAACCACTCATGAAGCCAACCATGCCACAACAAATGAACTCTGACTGTAATTAATCCAGATGACTACTCAGAATAATACTCAAAGTAGGTCCAACTCCAGTGAAATGCCACATAGATATGACCGAAACTACACATCTGATGAGATGGGCCATGTGACAAGCAGGAGGAAGGGAAAGACAGAAAGACAAGGAGATACATGCTGTCATGTAGGAGCTCACGAGGACTCAGCAGGGCTATGGAATGTTTTCTGTGACAACAAGTATGATATAATTTCAGTAAGACAAGTTAGGTTTTTAAAAAATGGACTTCCGTTTTCCTCATAATTTTATATACATTTAAAACCACATAGCAGAGCACTTGGAGGAAGTGTGACAGAAAATAAACAGAAAAGCAAGCACGGCTTTCAGCAATAAGCTAACTTTGACTTCACAGACAAGCAAAGGGATGCCTAAAAAGTACAGGAACATTAGAACTCAGCTCAAGACTTCACTCTAAGTGTCATATGCCCGCCCAATCCTGAGACACTGTCCTACACCATGAAGCCTGTCACTTCCCCAGTGCATAGTAACTACATCTTCTAAGTACACCAGACTGAAATGAGTACCACTGTACAGAGGCCCTGGCAAACTATAGCCAGTGAGATAATGGCAGTAGGCCTAATTTTAAGGGCATAACAAATATTATTAGTGCACACCCCCAAAGAAGATGTCATTTGTAGAGGTGGTAATTCCTCTGAGCCAAGCCAGTGAGCTTTGGGTATTTACCTTGGTCTGAATGATGGCTTTGCCACTTACTGTGTGTGTGACCTTCCTTGAACAAAAATCTATCTATACACTGATATACAATGGGGATGAAAACACCTCCTTTAAGGGCTGTGTGAGGACTTAAAAAAAAAGTCACATTTATGAAGCATTCCAAATCAGAGCTGTCATAAAGAAAGTCCATGAATGCTTGCTACCTCTGCCCTCATGACTATTCTAAGGCTTCGGGGGTCAAATTACACTAAATATGATTTCTTTCCAAGGGTTGTCTACTAAAATAATGAAATAAAAACAGTTCTGAGAATGTCTGATGATATGTAGCAGCTTACACTCAAGCTGGCAGATCAAGGACAGCGGGGATCACTGCATCTGTGTTCTGATAACTATGAAATACATTAGGATGAGAGCAAGCACGTAAGGCTCACTAACTATACAGATACTGTGAAGAGACAATTATTTTCAAGCTATCCTAGTAAATCAAATATTTTCAACTTAAAAAGTTTGTTCATAGGGAACTGGAGAAATGGCTTAAGAGGTTAAGAGCACTGGCTGCTCTTCCTGAGGACCTGAGTTCAATTCCCAGTACCCACATGGCAGCTTACAACTGTTTACAACTTGAGTTCCAAGGAATCTGATACCTCACATAGACATACATGCAGGCAAAACACTAATGCACATGAAATAAAAATAAATTATTAAAAAAAAGACAACAAACTTTGTTCATTCCGAGCTTAAAATGAATTAAGAAGCAACTGGTTATGGCACTCAACACCGTCGGTCCCAGTATCTGGGAAGCTGAGGCAGGAGAAATCTGATACTAAGCAATATAGAAGACTGTCTCAAGAAAAATAAAAGTATCATAAGCAGTATGACCAGAATCTACTCGTATAATGCACATCAACTGGAATGTGAACCAAACTTCAACAAGAATAAAAACACTCATGAACAAAAAAACCCAGTGTGCTTCCTGCTCGAATGTAGACCACATACACAACTGCTCACCTGGTGCGCTTCAGTCTAATCTGACAGGTGAGTCAAGCAGGAACTTTCAATCTTTCTCTATGTAGTGGACTACACATAAAACCAAAGATTTATATAAGGTATCTACAAACAATATGATCTAACAAATATAAAACAAAAATGTAAATAATTTAAGTACCAGAAATATTCATTCTTTCTGAAGAAAAAATGAACCATTACTAGCCTAGACTATGGCTGGATCATTGGCAAAGCCAAAGCTCCCTCTCTTGGCAACCTACCATTGCTGGAAAAAAGCCAAGAAGAGCAGTTTTCATGGAAAAGCTTGGCTGTATTCAGTCAGCAGCTATCACCCACTTGTTCTTGGAATCCTTCCAGTATCTCTATTTGATGAATGGAAAGTTAAGGGATATATACCAGTATTGACAATACTATAGGCAACACATTTAGCAACCAGATCATACCTGGAAAGCAAAAAACTAGGTGGGCTGACCATTGTGGTAGCTCTGGGGAAGACACAGCCCTAGATCTGAACACTTCTTGTCAGCAGTAAGCCTTCCTTGCAAAATTGTTTCAAGCCCCTCTCATGCTTCCTCTTGAATAAGACTTCTTTTAAGGCACTGAGAGAGGGCTATAAGAACTCCAGGTCTGGGGCACTACTTTTGGTAATGAAGCCAGTACTCTAATATTAGTGCTATGCCTCAGAAGGCCAAGACCTTTGGAGACACCATCTCTACATGGTGCAATTTATATTAATTCATAAGCAAAGCCCTGGGCTGGGGGCAGTAGTATATTTGTTTCTAATTCTGCTCTGAACTAGCCACATCACAGGAATGAACCTCTTGCCTCCAACCTTAATTTTTTCATGTATAAAACAGGAACACGCTGGGCAGTGGTGGTGCACACCTTTAATCCCAGCACTGGGAGGCAGAGCCAGGCAGATTTCTGAGTTCAAGGCCATCCTGGTCTACAGAGTGAGTTCCAGGACAGCTAGGGCTATACAGAGAAACCCTGTCTCAAAAAAAAAAAAAAAACAAAACCCAAAACAAACAAACAAAAAAATCCAACCAACCAACCAATCAACCAAAAAACCCAGGAACACTCAGATGATCATAATAGAACTTTCATGGTTCTTTCTAAGTCCTGTCCTTTTTAAATTTCAATTAGTACTTAATTTATATGACAAGTTTTACTGTTAGGAGATGTCAGTATTTACAGTGGGAAACCATTTGGGATTCCAATATGGGGGGCCTGAAAGGGCCTTATATCAGTGATACTCTCCATGTGGCCAATGGCCATTACAGAAGATCATATAGGGTACATCCTGCTATCTGCACAGCACAGGAATCAAGCATCCAAGCTTCATGCTCTCTGTATTCTTGTCCAGAGTTAACTTAGAAAAAGTATGATGGAGTATAAGACTATCTAAAAGGGACAACAGAATGTAAGTGGATTGCTGTCTTAATCAGGGTTTCTATTCCTGCACAAACATCATGACCAAGAAGCAAGTTGGGAAGGAAAGGGTTTATTCATCTTATACTTCCAAATCACTGTTCAACACCAAGAGATCAGGACTGGAACTCAAGCAGGTCAGGAAGCAGGAGCTAATGCAGAGGCCATGGAGGGATGTTTCTTACTGGCTTGCTTCCCCTGGCTTGCTCAGATTGCTTTCTTATAGAACCCCAAGATTACCAGCCCAGGGATGGCACCACCCATAAGGGGCCCTCCCCATTTGATCACTAATTGAGAAAATGCCTTACAGCAAGATCTCATTTTCTCAACTGAAGGTCCTTTCTCTGTGATAACTCCAGTTTGTGTCTAGTTGACACAAAACCAGCCAGTAAAACTGACCCCTTGTCAACTTGACACACAAACACATCACTAGTAAGCCTCAATCCTTACTTTCTTATTCATACCCAAGATCTAAATAACTTTAAAAGTCCCATAGCTTTTGCAAATTCTTACATATTAAATTTCAATCCCTTTAAAATACCCAATCTCTTTTAAAATTCAAAGTCTTTTTTACAATTAAAAGTCTCTTAACTGTAGGCTCCACTAAAATACTTTCTTCCTTCAAAAGGAAAAAATATCAGGGCACAGTCACAATCAAAATCAAACCCCAACTGTCCGATGTCTGGAATCCATTCATGATTTTCTGGGCTCCTCCACTGGCTTGGGTCACTTCTTCAGCCCTGCCCTTTAGCACACATCTTGTCTTCTAGGCTCCAGTGGTCCATACTCTACTGCTGCTGCTGTTCTTGGTAGTCATCTCATGGTACTGGCATCTCCAAAACACTGCTGTGCTTCCGCTGCAACTAGGCTTCACCAATAGCCTCTCATAGGCTCTTTTCATGGTGCCAAGCCTCAACTCCTTTGCATGACCCCTTCAGTCCTGGGCCATCAATTGTAACTGAGGCTGCACCTTCACCAATGGTCTTCCATGGCCTATCACAGTGCCAAGCCTCAGCTGCTCTTCATGACACCTTCATGCCTTCAAAACCAGTACCACCTGGGTGACTCTTACACATTACCAAGTACAGCCACAGCACAAAATACAACCTTGGCTATCTCTGGAACACAGCCTCTGTGCTCTCAGAAAATACTTCCCAGAAGATTTCATTTCAATGATGCTGGTTCTCTTCTTAATCACTGCTAATTTCTTAGACCCAGCTAACCAGTAACAGAAAGTCCCAGTAACACAAAGGTTCGATTTAGTGGTTCTGGCATCTTGCTATTCACAGCTGATTCTTCAGCCCCAGCTAACCAAAACCACAGAATCTTAACAATCAAAATATGGCCCTGATAAGAGTTTTTAATCTTCCCTCTGAAATTTCACAAGCCAGACCTCCATCATCTGCACTGTTCTCAACATTATCTTCCAAGCTCCTACCCAGCATCCCACAGAGCTCTTAACACCGAATGGATCTTCTAGCCCAAAGTTCCAAAGTCCTTCCACAGTCCTCCCTAAAACATAGTCAAGTTGTCACAGGAAAAACCCACTATGCTATGCAGCTCAGAGACCAAACTCAGGTTATCCGGTTTGCATGGCAAGAACCTTCTGAGCTGCCTCAACAGTCCCAGTTTTTCTCTTTTAAAACTTCTGTATTCTTTAAAACACCTACTAGAAATATTATTTTATCATAAGGAGAAATTGTTCTTTAAAGTCATTTGTACTCAAATATTGTGACTGCCTGAAATGACATGATGACCCACTGTTTGGCAGCACAATTATATTTAAAATATTAGCTGAAGCTATCATTAATACTAAATACAACTAGGTAAAACAAACTCATGGTTCAGAGATTACATGGCTATAAACTGTCCCACCTGGCTTTAATGTATTTTAATGTGACTAGAAAAATATCTGAATAAATGAGACTTGGCCATTGTTATCAGATCTTTACCACTGGAATGCAGAAAAGGAGGAAAGAAGGAAAAACAGAAATAAGTGTAATCAGGACACCAAAGGCTGTGTGCTGGTCAAACCATTTACTGCTTCAGCAATCACATGTTGGCTCTGGGTACAACAAAGGTACCATTATACCTGCTATTTAAACTCTGGTTCAATTCTGGCAGCCAGAGATGCTGCTTCATTAGGGATTATTTGGTACCTAAGCTTTGGAGAGCTTAAGCAAGAAACTAGAGTGAGATATACCTGAATATACTTAGTCCCAAGTTCAAACACCAAGGTGTCATTATAATCATTAAACACTAACCAACAAACAAAACCTAACTTCTATAAGGAGCAGACTTCCAGCAATGAGACTATATGGGACTATAGCCCAGCCCACCTGCTACTGAGCTCAGCTGCAATCATACACACATTTACCAACCAAGAAGGAAGTATCTATTAGTTATTTTTCAGAAGGTACTATGGAGTGGTAAGAGTACTACACAAGGGGACAAGTTCTCCCAAGTACAAGGTAAAAGATACAAGACCCAAAGAAATCACAAGAGTGCTGTCCACTGGCTGTGGAACAGATCACTAAGTAGAGAGGATTCCCAGTGCAAGAAGTCAGGCTCATTAGATCACACCAGAACTAGGCCTTCAACACCCACTATACAACAGTAATGTTCAATATCATCAGCATGAAAGAGAAAATGGTAAAACACTGGAGGAAGAATCCTGGATCTCTACCATTTACAGTTTCAAAGTTTGTATCTACCCTCCAATAACCTAAACATCTATAATATCACAAGTATGTAACCATCTATCTAGAGAAAAGTGGTGTTTTTTTTTTAATTTTGTTTTGTTTTGTTTTTTATGTGTGGTTTTGTTGTTGTAATTGATGAGACAAGGTCTTATTAGGTCTGCTAAGCTACCTTACCCATCTGTCTTAGTCAGAGTTTCTATTCCTGCACAAACATCATGACCAAGAGGCAAGTTTGGGAAGAAAGGGTTTATTCAGCTTACATTTCCACACTGCTGTTCATCACCAAGGAAGTCAGGACTGGAACTCAAGCAGGTCAGGAAGCAGAAGCCATGGAGGGATGTTCTTTACTGGCTTGCTTCCCCTGGCTTGCTCAGCCTGCTCTCTTATAGAACTAAGACTACCAGCCCAGAGATGGCACCACCCACAAGGGGACCTTCCCCCCCTTGATCACTAATTGAGAAAATGCCTTACAGCTGTGGAGGCATTTCCCCAACTGAAGCTCCTTTCTCTGTGATAACTCCAGCCTGTGTTAAGTTGACACAAAACTAGCCAGTACAACATCCAAGACGCTAAGTCTTAATTAAACTTGGACCCTGTTCTTAATCCCAGCATTTAGGAGAAGGACAAGTAGATCACTAGTCCAAGGCAAGCCTGGTCAACACATCCAGGCTAGCCAAGGCTATATAGTTGGTCTGTCTCTGTCTCTCACACACACACACACACACACACACACACACCCCACTGTCTCCTCTCTCACATGTGCATATACACACGCGCACATGTGCATATACACACGCGCACATGTGCATATACACACTCGCACACCATACCCTCCCTCATTCACCCTATCTCATACCACACGCCTGTCCACTAACGCTTGTGGCTGAGACCATATACATCGGCTTGCCATCTGCGCAAGACTTTGTTTCTGACTTCAATGGGACAGCACATGGGAAACACTGAAAAACCACAAGGCACTACACAATCTTGAGGTGGCTTTAAAATCTCTTTCCAAAAGTAGAATGCAAAATATCTAAGCAACCATGAACATTTAAAAGGAGAGATAAAAATTAAGTCCATAACTGCAAGCCAATGTTTGAAGTCTGTATCACTCAGCTTACCTACCTCTTTATAGCAGGGATTTAAGATGGCTTACTTACCAGCTCATTCTTATCCTTAAATATGTAGTGTGCAAAGATGTCTATCTCCAGAAGTTTGATATCACTTCATAATAAGAAAATGTCACCAATATGAAATTCCTGGTTTTTACAAGGAATGTCAAAATATTCTAGATGTTTGTCTCATAATATTCTAGAAGAGTTCAAAACTTTCTCTGTCCACAGCCAAACATAAGAAGAATTTCTAGGGGGCTGGTGAGATGGCTCAGCGGGTAAGAGCACCCGACTGCTCTTCCGAAGGTGATAAGTTCAAATCCCAGCATCCACATGGTGGCTCACAACCATCTGTAACGAGATCTGGTGCCCTCTTCTGGAGTGTCTGAAGACAGCTACAGTGTACTTACATATAATAAATAAAATAAATCTTAAAAAAAAAAAAAGAATTTCTACATGGCAGAATACATATTACACAGGTAAGGTAGATAATCAAATCTGCTTGAGGGTAAGTCTAATTTTTAAGTATGTTTTTGTGTGAGAGACATGGCTGCTGTGTGAATAATCCAGGCTGGCCTTGTGTGAGAGACATGGCTACTGTGTGAATAATACAGGCTGGCCTTGTGGGAGAGACAAGGCTGCTGTGTGAATAATACAGGTTGGCCCTGAGTTTCCACCCTGCCACATCTGTAGTATATCTAAATTTTAAAGAATTATTAAGGCAAAAATCTCTTGTTGAAATTAACCCATACTTCCTCTTTGATCACTCTTATAAGAAGTTGTGTATACCCTCAGAAGCAAGAAGAATCAACAGAGAAAACTAATAAAAAAAAATCCTGAAAATGCAGAAAGTCATGGAAAAGTTAAAATAAATCAATATGCATAGTTTTTAATGATTGTAAGGTTTTTTTTGGTTTGTTTTAAAGTTTTATTGTTAGGCTTTTTGTTGTTTTGAAACAGAATCTCACCGTGTGGCTCATGTAATGCTGGCTGGCCTCAAATATGTTATGAAGACCAAGCTAACCTTGCTCTCAGAGATCTACCTTCCTCTAACTCCTGAATGCTGAGATTAAGGATGTACGCCAATACAACCATCCAATAACAAGTTTTTACACAAGATGAAACATAAATCTTCTACTTTAAACTGAATTTAATGAAAAACTATGAAAAGACAAATCTGTGCAAATAAATTACATAGACATTCCATCTTAAAGAAAGGAGAACACAATCCCCACCAAAGAATAATGTTATAGCAGAAAAATTTAACAAATCCAAATTCTGTCAGGCATCAAAGGGCACAACATATATGGTAATGAGTCAGGCTGATGGTGTATGTACCCTTGATGGATGAGAGGAAAATAGCAGTTGACTTAAATTGCTTTCTAGAAATTCTTCATGACTCCATTCTTTAAAGGGGGGGGGGGCATTATTTTATGTATGTCAGTGTTTTAGATCCCAAGGACCTAAAGTTACAATGGTTGGGACTATGTGGGAACTGGGAACCAAACCCATCCCCTTTGTAAGAGCAACAAGTGCTTTCCTTGAGAAAAATATCAGTGAAATACCAAAAGAGAGACATTCAGCAATATCCATAATCAGTTTTCAAAACTGTCAAGTCATCAAAACACAACAAACACTGAAGTAAAATGCCACCTCCGAAAGAAACCTAAAAAACTATGACAATTACATGTGGTATAGTATTTTAGATGGGCTCTAAGAACAATATATAAAGAAGGAAAAAAAATCCTCTTGGCAATTGTCTTGTGTCAGCACTGGCTCAATAGCTTAAACAATGTACTGGCAGAACATGAGCCGGGTGCAAGAGAAAGGAAAAGGAAACGTGAGACCTTCTGCACTTATCTTGAAAATCTATGAATCTAAAACAGCACTACAAATAATAATAAAGACTATTTGAAAATGAAAAATAAATTGACAAAAATATAAGATAAATGTCAACAGATGTTAATTTTGACCAATAAAAATACAGACATTGGCTATATTTTTCTATGTGGTGTGTACATATCTATACATGCAAAGAAAACGTTCATGCACATAAAATAAAATAAAGTAAATCTTCAAAAAACAAAACTCAGAATGTTACAAATCAAACTTCTCTTTGCCATCACGATATATAAAAATGTAGATGGCCTTAGCAGTCAGGAGGACTTGCTACTCTAGCAGAGAACCTGGGTTGAGTTGCGGTATGCCTCCAGCAGTGGCAGGGATCCAACACCCTCTTCTGGCTTCCATAAAAACTGCATGCACAAGGTACACACTAGCAGGCAATGCCAACATACATAGAAATGAATATATGTATTTTAAAAGACAGATATTTTGCTAGGTATGGTGGTGCACAACTTTAATCTCAGCACTAAGGAGCCACAGATAGTCAGATCGCTCTGAGTCTGGACTCAGCCTGGTCTACATATAGTGAGTTCTATAGCCAGGCTCTGTAAAGAGACTATCTCAAAAGTGAATGAATAAATGAATGAATGGCTGAATGAATGAAAAATATCTTAAAAGCAGATTGGTTTACAAATACAAAATGTGTACAAACATAATTATATGATAGCCTCTTATTCATTCATTTATAGAAAAGTATATAATCTTATGGGCCTTGCAAAACTGACTTGCTGAACAGACACTTAAACTAGAAAGCCAGAGGTCAGGAAAACCTAAGTGCACAGGGATGCATCTTTTTAAGACTTTAAGCAATGAATCCTTTCATACAATGAAAAATAACCCTGGGAAATCTCACAGCTATATTCTCTATACATTTTGTTTATATGGAAGCCTGACCTATACAGAAAAAAAAAAGGGCATTATATAGTTTATCATTTGACAGACAGGTGGTTAACACAATTTTTGGAGTCAAGTACATTAACTATAATAAGTCTGCTACTTTCTAATTTTAAATGATGTCTTATACAAGCAGGACTGTGGGTCAGAAGATGTTACTCCTTGTAACTTTGGAACAGCTGGTCATGTTTTGGCTCAAATACATTAAAAAAAAAAACAAACACAGCGCTTCACAGGTTTGTGCATTGAAATTACTCTGTGGAAAACTCAGAAAACAGAAATCATTTGTAAATCACTGTAGGCCACCAACTGCATTCCATACAGCATGTTCACACCATCAAAACTTCATCCTCAGAAATACTACATCACCAGCCAGCCCCACCTGGAGCCTGTTCAAGCAGGCTCCACGAGGGTGTGTCAACTCAACAGAAGAGACAGAAGGTCTAATCTAATAGCCCAACTTTCAGAGCTTTGTTGACTACCCCAGGAATCTAAAGGGACTCCAAAAGAGCACATTCAGCTTCTTTTATGACTAGCTTTGAAAAGATCAGAAGTAATTGACAGAACAAATCCTCACAGTCTCCAATAGAAAACAACAAACTACTTTCACCAGCATGTCATCCACTTTGTCTACTACCTAAGGAAGAACTTGCTGAGCATGCACAAAGGCAGGGAAATGTGACTGATACCCAGGATTCTATTCCATTTAAACAAAAGACTGCAAGGGGAACCAGACACACAAATGACAGCCATGTTGGAATTAAGACTTCAAAAAAAAAAAAAAAAAAAAAAAAAAAAAAAAAAAAAAAAAAAAAAAAAAAAAAAAAAAAAAAAAAAAAAAAAAAAAAAAAAAAAAAAAAAAAAAAAAAAAAAAAAAAAAAAAAAAAAAAAAAAAAAAAGAGGAAGGAGAGGAAAAGGAACAAAACACCAAAGAGACCCAGCAAAGTGAGAAATGTAAATCTAGGTATTTAACATTAAACACTAAACACCATAACTAAGACTAAAAATAGCAGGAAGTGTACTAAAGATCTAAAAGACTAAGATTGTCAGAACGAATAAAAGGTAAAATCTACCAAAAATTTGTTTAAGAGAAATACTATTTTTTAAAATTTCATGTACATTGGGATCTTGCCTGCATGTATATCTGTGTGAGGGTGACAGAGCCTCTAAAACTAGTAATGTACACTCTGTAATACTTCATTTTGGGGGCATGTAATTTGCTTTTTGATTTTACAGGGAATGAGAGTCAAGATACTGTCCCGAGTCTCATAAGAAATTTTCATCTTTAAAATTGTGTTGTTGTGATCATGAAATGATTGGGGAGATGTGGGGCGGGGGTGGGGGGAGTACTGGAGAGATGGCTCAGCGATTGAGAACACTGAATGCTCTTCCAGATGACACAGGTTCAATTCCCAGCACCCACACAGCAGTTCACAACTGTCTGCAACTCCAAGATTTAACACACACACACACACACACACACACAGACAAAGGCAGGCAAAACACCAGTACACATAAAATGAAAATAAAATTATTACAAAAAGAAATATGATGGGGACCTTTTGAACTTGAACTAAATTCTTTTTGCATTATGTTTTGAATACAAGGCTATCCAGGGAGGAGAATGTTGTGGTTTGAATGATAAATGTTCCCATAATATCTGGCATTTGAATAATTGGCCCCCAGTTGTTGGTACTGTTTAAGGAGTCTTAACCCTTTCTTTTAAAGAATGCCTTGCTCAGGATGTTCTATCAACGTGAAAGAAAAGTAACTGATACAAGATGTGTTGTGGATAATAGAGTCAACTTGACAGGACCCAGAGTCCCTGAAGAGGCAAGTTTCTAGTTTTATCTGTGGTGGGTTTTCTAAATTAGCTTCATTAAAGTGGGATGATAACCTTAAAGAAGGCAGCAGCATTCCATGAATAAGATCCTGGAACACATAAAGAAGAAGAAAGCCAATTTAGTACTAGCAAGTCATCTTTCTCTCCACTGCAGATGCAAGGTGACTGGCTGTCTCAAGCTCCTGCCGGAACTCTGAGTTAAAATAAACGCTTCCTTTTTTAAAGTCCTCCGTTGTTGGGTGTTTTGTTGCAGTGATGGGAAAAGTAACCAATACAGGGTGAAGGTGGGTACAAAGGGATTTTCTAGGTAATAGAACTGTCCTATAGCTTGAAGGATGGAGAGCAAAGGTATATGAGTTATGACAGATACAAAATTTGTTCATTCCACTCTATGTGCATTGTATTTCCAGAAATATAAATAAAACATTAAAAAATAACTATACTATGTCTTTAATTCCAGATCGTAAGAGTTAACTGTTAGTTGACAAAATAAAAAGGCAATTCCTTGTCTATTGTATTTATTCCTTCTGCAAGTATTGGTCTTTGATAGTAAAGAAAATTTCAGTGTTGCTAATATGCAAAT
The DNA here is from genome assembly GCA_902729485.2 of Mus minutoides. Classification (NCBI taxonomy): domain Eukaryota; kingdom Metazoa; phylum Chordata; class Mammalia; order Rodentia; family Muridae; genus Mus; species Mus minutoides. The sequence continues at coordinate 5,274,862 of LR756420.1, forward strand.
ATTCATTCAGGTATTACAGAGAATAATCAGTTAATTAGAAAAGAGAAAACCTAGCCGGGCGTGGTGGCACACGCCTTTAATCGCAGCACTTGGGAGGCAGAGGCAGGAGGATTTCTGAGTTTGAGGCCAGCCTGGTCTACAAAGTGAGCTCCAGGACAGCCAGGGCTACACAGAGAAACCCTGTCTCGAAAAACAAAACAAAACAAACCTGACTTCAACTATGACTTTAAAAGACAAATAATTATGCATATAAGTGAGCCCTGCCAAGCAGGTTAGCTTGACAACCCAAGTTTCATCCTGGAGCCTACATCCTTAAAGGAGAGAACCAACTCCCACATACTTTTACTTCCACATATGCAAGCTCACACCTACTATAAATAAATATAAACAAAAGGCTGGTAGGGATAGGATTATGTTTTCTCCTCTAGAAAATCCCATGATTTTAAATTTTGTAAAATAAAAAACGATTTTTATGATTTAAACAACATTCACTGAGAACACTGCAGAAAGGGTCTCATTGTAAATGTCACACATTTTTGGCTATCTCATGTCCTAAAGCAAGGAAACACTTTTCAATTTCAAAACAAGAGAGAGAGAGAGAGAGAGGTGAGGGGAAGGAAGCAAGGAAGCAAGTGCCTAGGCAGTGTGCAGAGAACTGCTCTCACATATCTCTCATTAAATCATTACCAAATCCTATATCCCCTCAAAATTGTCAAAAACAGTTCTTGGGGTAGGTACTATTATTAACCTCATATAAAAGATTGGGGGAAGAGTGATTTTCAACCTGCATATGAACCTTGGCTGGTCACTTCAGAGCTCAAGCTCCACTCTTGAAGCTTGGACTTCCTCTGTAGTTATGGTGAGATTCCTGAAACTGTTCAGTACTTCTACCCAAAAGCTGCTCCTCTACAGGCTGTATACATACATCCCTCACTGCGACACATTTCACTGTGCTAGGTAGGTTTATTTTACAAACTACTTATCTCTGCTGTGATCTTCTAAAGAAACCAAATTATGATTTTTTTTGAACAGTAAATTCTATTTAACTTGCATTATTTTTTAATTTATTACATTTTTAGGGGGAGGTGTGTGTGTTGGTGAATGTCTGTATGTTTACATGTGTTCATATGTAATCAGAGGACAGACAACCTGCGGGAGTCAGTTTTTCTCTTCCTCCACGCAGGTACCCAGGGATAAACTCAGGCCATCAGACTTGGCAGGACGTATCTTTATACACTGAGAAACCTTGCTACCTTTCTTTATGTTAGGTTAAACAAAAAGTTAGATATTACATCAGAGTGAGAAGCATCAGATAACCATACAGTATTGTTTCACTTACTACTAATTACCAGAGATTCCCAACTGTCTAAAGAACGAGGATGGAAAAAAAAAAAAAAAAGCCAGGCGTGGTGGCACACGCCTTTAATCCCAGCACTCGGGAGGATTTCTGAGTTTGAGCCCAGCCTGGTCTACAGAGTGAGTTCCAGGACAACCAGGGCTACACAGAGAAACCCTGTCTCGAAAAAAAACAAAAACAAAAACAAAAACAAAACAAAACAAAACAAAAGGAATGAGGATGGAATAAGCATGCCTTTAACAGCCAACTTGATTGATTGTACTAATTCTTTAATAACTACATGCTGTTCATCTTTCCTTTAGAACACATATTCCCAGCATACACTCTCTAATTGGCTATTAGATTCACCTTGGAGGAACTTGTTATAAAGTCTCAGACAACACCCCAAAATGGCTGAATCAAAGACTGTCTTGCTCTTGGGCATTTTGTGTGCATATCCCAGTTTTGATTTTAAACCAGCGGTACAAAATGATAGTTGTCTGTGGCTGGCACCAGGGTATGTGTGAAAACCTTTAGCCTAGGAAGAAGGTTCCGAGGCAACAGCAAGCTCCACCTTTCTGAAAACATTATCTTAAAAGGTGGGGGAGGGCGGTATCTCAAAAGTCCCCTCATACACTAAAAAGGGTCTATTCTTAACTCTCTGTATCTACTTATTTTGCTATCTTTCCAGTTGTGTGAGAAAAAACAAAAAGGATTTCTACAGTGACATGCAATAGTAAATTTTTTATTAACTTTAAAGTCAGAAATAATCTGGACCACCTGACCAGGTTTGCTGGTTAGCTTTTATTGTCAAGCTGACATAACCTACCCCAAAGAGAAATCCTCAATTAAGGAGTTGCCAGATCAGATCTGGGCCTATGATCTAAGTCTATAAGAGTGTTGACTGGTGACTGATTTGGAAGGAACACAATCTCTGGGAGAAGGGGATGTGTGCGCGCACTCTTGGGATTTATTTATTTTATGGGTATAAGGTTTGTCTGCATGTATGTTTATGTACCTTGTGCATTCTCAGTGCTAACGGAGGTGAGGTCAGAAGGGCTGGATCCCTGGAACTGGAGTCATGAATGGTTGTGAGCCACCACACAGGCGTTGGGACTTGACCCTGAAACCTTTGCAAAAAACAGCATGTGCTTTTGCTCTGGCCACTACATATATTTTAACATGAAGTAAATATTTGAGTTTTTCTTAAAATCAAAGTAAATTTACACTTTTCCAAAATAACACAGAGAAACTACATCAATTCAAAAGACCAAAGCCCAAAACAAAGGATTTCAAGTTAGTCTGGAGGAAAGAAGCCATAGTTTCCACAGAAAGGAAGGCAAAGACAGAAAATGAGGCAGCTTCAGGTCCCTGTGCTTGTACAGGTGACATTCTTCAAGGTATTAAATCATGTAAACACTATTTCTATTACCCAAGGAGGAGACAGAAGGAACATTCAAAGTCTCTTTGATTGGGTTAACACTAATCACACACACACACACACACACACACACACAAAACAAACAAACCCCACACGATCAATAAGGAACAAAAATCCTAAAATATGGGACTGGAGAGAAGGCTCTGTGGCTAAGAGCACAGGCTTCTTTTCCAGAAAACCTGAATTTAACTCCCAGCAACCACATGGTGGCTCACAACAATCTATAATGGGATCTGGCCTCCTCTTCCTGCATATAGGCATATATGCAGGCAGACCACTATATATAATAAATAAATGTTTAAAAAAAATAAGAAATCTTTTTTTAAAAAATTCTAAAGAATTCAGGAATTACATTGTTTTATTTTTTACAATCACAATTGTGATTCAATTTAATATAAACAAATCTCCTGATAACCAAAGCAAAAAATAATTTACTTACAAAAGAACCTTAATTACTACAGGTGTAAGAAATGAATATAATAAAACCTAACATTTATCAAAAGAGACTATGTCCTAATTTTAAAATACATCATTGCCTTTGGTTGCAAACTAAAGCTCACATTCTACTTAAAACACCAGATAAACATTCATTCAAATCAGAAACTAAATAGATGCCCAAGAGCATAAATATATCCAGAAGGAGAAGACAAAAATGTCAATAATGCAAAAGATTCTCTTGGAAAACCCAAGAGAATCGGCTGAAGTAGTAGTAAAATAACAAGTTCATAAAGTAGCCAGGCTCTAATGACATTTGCACATTAATCCCTGTATTAAAACAGCCAATTAAATAATGAAATGGAACTTGTCTCCTATTGTAAACTAAACCACAATAAACCAAGAAACAGTAACAAAAATGTACTATACAAAGAAAGTGGTCACTTGTCTTTAAGAAACTGTTTTGGTTTGCTTTAGTTTTTTGACAGTGTATTTCACTGGCCTTGTGTTCATTAATCAAACGAGGTTGGCTGGCACCAAATCCTAATCTGGTATCTTCACCTCCCTAACTCAAGAGTGGATGGATACCAGGCATCAAATTCAGGTCCTCATGCTTGTGCAGCAAGCACATTACTCATGGACCAACTGATGGAAAAAGGTCTTGTATTTACCTAAAATAAAAGCTCTTATCCCTGTCTGCCATGAAAAATCATCTGAGGAATATAAACTGTAACGATGTACTGTCTATGCCCCAGAGATTCTTTTTTTCTTTTTTTTTTTTTCTTTTTTTTTGTTTTTTGAGACAGGGTTTCTCTGTGTAGCCCTGGCTGTCCTGGAACTCACTCTGTAGACCAGGCTGGCCTTGAACTCAGAAATCCACCTGCCTCTGCCTCCCGAGTGCTGGGATTAAAGGCGTGCGCCACTACGCCCGGCTGCCCCAGAGATTCTGACCTAATTGGTCAGCAATGATATTCAGACTTTAAAACTCCTCATGTAATTCTAATGTGCAGCCAGGGCTGAGAACCACCTGAACAAAAAACTAGGATGCCTTTCAGACCCAGATACAGACAAAGATCAGTATCTAGCCCAAAACAAGACAGACAGAAGACAGACCACTATAGCTAAAGAAAGTACACTGTGACTACTATCAGTTGGAAAAAAACAACACTAGAATGATATTTGGTCAAAATTAAATTATTTCTTTGGTGACTCTGTTTATTGTGAGGAGGGAATTCTTAGAGCATGGTGCTGGGGTTGGAATGCTCAGGGCCTCATGCTTACTAAAACAAGTGCTATGCCACAACCCTGAACCAAAAGTGAGGTCAAGATTTAAGAAATAATTAAGAAACATTAAGAGAATACTTGCCTTTCCTTTTTGGGGGTGACTGAAACAACAGATCTTGCTTATTATTTTGTCTATGCTAAGGTAGAACTCCAGAGCTCAAGCCATCCCCTTATCTTTTTTTTTTTTTTTTTTTTTTTTGCCCCTTAAGTTGTTAAGATACAAGTGAGTGTTACCACATCCAGCACAAAAGAACATTTATAGTTTGGAATAGGGAAAGCACTTTCAGATATACAATCCAAAAGCATAGAAAGAAAAAAAATGGATGTTTCCATGCAAACAAAAAATATATCCCTGACAAAACATGTAACAGACATATTGTAAATGTGTGGGGCTAATTTGATAAATTGAAAAGAGGAAAAGCTATTTACTGGAAGTCTTAAACTTGTAATAAATAAAAAAAGCAATAAGTTACAGCTCAGTGGTAGAACACTTACCTAACATATGTAAATCCCTGGGTTGGATCCCCCTAGCACTATAGGCAGGCAGGCAGGCAGACATGCACTCCCATACACAGAAAATAATCTGAGAAAACCATTATTTGTGAACTTATGGAAACATTCTAATAAAAGCAATTTGACTAGAGTGACAAGGATAAGAATATTAGTATCTAAGCACATCCAACGTTGAAAAGATTTAAACAGGTTCATTCAACATGGGTAACAATAAATTTTGCACAATATTTTTCAATGTATATCTGTAGTAATAGATATGTTCTTTTCAAGTCTTGATTTTGTTTTAGAAAAGGTCTCACTAGGTAGTCCTGGATGGCCTAGAAACTGATGTCTGTCAATTGATGGATGGTAATGATGCTCTAGCCCTGTGAATGCTAGAACTGCAGGAGTACAACAGAACACCTAGCCTCTGTCTGTTTATTTCAAATATTCTTCCATTCAAACTTTCCCTACCATGACTAAACAATAAGAGCACTTGCTGCCCTACCAGAACTGAAGTTCAGTTTCTATCACCCACAACAGGTACCTCACACGAACCTATTATCTCAAGCTCTGGGGATCTAATGCTCTCTTTTTGCCTCTGCAGACATGCATACACATGTAGCATATACACACAAACACACATACATATAAATTTAAAAAAAAAACTACACTTCCAAAGATTTATCCACTTATTCACTTGCACAAAGATGTACATGTATAAAATATGTTTGAAACAAAATAATGGCAACAGTGAAACAATGAAATGGTCTTAAGTATCCAGTCCATAAAGCACATCTATACCAAATCAGGTATTACTACAGTCCTATGAAGAACTACAAACAAGGAATCATATCCAACTTAAGCTGTAATAGAGTTGTCCAGATCTCTTGTAAGTATATAATGCCACTGAACTTCATGTTTAATGAAATGTGGACTAGTGTTTTAAATTTTTCCTGTAAATAGGAGCTAGAGAGATACCTCTGTCATTAAGCACTTGCTGGGTTCATTTCCCAGTACCTACATAGCAGCTTGCAATCACCCATAACTCCAGTTTCAGGAGATCCTCCACTCTTCTGGCCTCCATGGGCACTGCACACATGTTACACACAGATATACACAAAGGCAAATTTCCATCTACACTTTTTTGTGACTATAGTTGTGAAGAGACTTACTAGGCAGGCATGATGACACTCTCTGTAGCCATAGCACTTTTACGCAGCAGATGCAGGAGGCCAATGACAAGTTTAAGATCACCCTGATCTATTTACATAGTCATTCTAGTCCAGATAGGGTTACAAAAGGAGACCCTTTCTCAAAAACCCAAGTGGGGTCTTTCATAATTTTTAAGGTTATTAAATAATCCTGGGACCAAAAAGTTTGACAACTGTTGCACTGTTATTATGTATATTTTAAAACATAATTTTAATTCTCAAAAAAATCTTTTTAAACTGGTTAGTTTGGAATATGAATTAAAAGGGTTCAGCAACTGATCTACCCAGAGGCAATAAGGTCATTAAAAATCCCCTTCCAATATATCTGTAAAAAGGGTATAGAAGTATAACAAACCATTCTTCTGCCAAGTATAACTGTAATTTAAGTCTACATTCTCCCTCTACTAACTTTTCAAAAAAGGTAACTGCACTCTTAATGTTGGAAATTACTTCGCTTTTATTTAAGTTAAAAAAAAATCTTCTATCTATGGTAGCATCAAGATTTTATGCCAGTTTACCACATTCTCCTCAACCCTCCAGGAAATTGTATTCTAGTAATTTCTCCCTTTCCCTTCTTCAGGTCTAATCAAATCCACAGTCCTACCTGGAATTTGTTGGTTAAACTGCACAAAATAGGTATACTCAGTGGCTGCCACTCAGAAACCTTGGGTCACAAAGCCTCTACAAGGTTTGCTGCTTAAACATCAGTCAGCCTGGGCTTCCTTTCTCTGTACCCTTCTCTCTCCAGTTTCCATCTTTTAAACATCAGTCAGCCTGGGCTTCCTTTCTCTGTACCCTTCTCTCTCCAGTTTCCATCTTTTAAACATCAGTCAGCCTGGGCTTCCTTTCTCTGTTCCCTTCTCTCTCCAGTTTCCATCTTCTTGATATTACCATTCCCTGTTCTCTAAGTTCAGATCCTGTTATTCACAGCAGTTGCAAGGCTGGTAGCTGAAACTACACCCCAGGCCTTTCTGTGGAACACGAGATGAAGACCATATAGAAGGGCCCTGGAACTACCTAGAGTCCCAGAGTAGGAGGCAATATAATTTCAGTGTGCAAGCCAGTGGAGAGGGTCTACCTCTGACAAACTCTCAGATGATGCTGGTATTGCTGGTCCGAGGACCCCACTTTGAGAACCACTGTTCTGATGTTTTCACTGAGACACAAAGCTCTACAAATCCCTCTCCACGGTCAATAGTGGCAAGAAGCTGACCATCTCTAGACTTAGCATCTTTAAGACTAAAATGGAGCCGGGTGTGGTGGCGCACGCCTTTAATCCCAGCACTCGGGAGGCAGAGGCAGGCGGATTTCTGAGTTCGAGGCCAGCCTGGTCTAGAGTGAGTTCCAGGTCAGCCAGGGCTATACAGAGAAACCCTGTCTCGAAAAACCAAACCAAACCAAAAAAAAAAAAAAAAAAAAAAAAAGACTAAAATGGAGACTGTGACAGTAAACACATTCCCAAGTAATATAAATTAAAGAGCAGACAGGAGGATGCACTTCACCAGCTGAGTAAAGAAGCATTCTTTACCAGATTCCCTGATGCATTACAAAGCTGGTTATAACGCAGGAGAAACTGCCCTTCAACTATGTGGTGCCATTTCTACATACTTTCCTTGGAAGTTAAAATCTGGCAATCAACAGCTTATACCTGTCATCTTAGCACTTAGGAGGTTACAGCAGGAGGACAATAAATTGAGGACAACCTAGGCTTCATGGGAATTCAAAGCAAATTCTCACCACCACCACCTAGGGGGAAAAATTCTTATTTTAAAGATAAAAGGAGGTAGAGATTTATCTGATAGGGATTTCAAAAAACAAACAAACAAACAAACAACAACAACAACAACAACAAAAACCCTGTTTCTTTCATGGACATGTGAAACTTTCAAGAGAAGGGGAAAAAAAAGGAGCCACATAGTCCCATGTTGCCATGTGACTTCAAAGTAAATGCCCATCATCATTCAAGAAACATTCAAGCACTTCAGCTCACTTACCTTGGTCATGCCTCCTGCCTGTGCCGTATTTAGTCCAGCATGGCCAGCCATTTGTGGGGAAACCTGTGTCAAGGTCTCCGCCAGCACACTGCTTGTGGCCCCCTGCATGGCCGGAGCAGGGTAGGGCATTCCAGCTCCCCTTCCTCTTCCAGCAGCCCCAAGAGATCCATTCATGACTTGAGCTTGCCCTTGTTGAGCCTGATTCATTAAGCTATGGCCAGAGTTACTATTGAGAAGGCCTGGGTGGGTCTGGTTGAAGTTAGCATTCATGCAGATCCCAGGTCCAGTCTGTGATGTGGCAGGACTACTGGTCACCAGCCCTACTTGCTTTTGTGCTTGCGGATTCAGTGCTTGGGAGGCAGGGGGAGTGGGCCCAGAGGTGCTGGCTGCCTGTTTGGGCAGGTTGGGTGTTGATGAGTCTCCTTGGTTCAGAGGGCTCTTGCCCATGGCACCTAAGCTGGCCATGTTTGCACTGTTCGGCTGCCCCTGAGCCTGGCCACCAAGGCCCTGCTGCACAGGGCTGCTGGCACTCACATTGCCTATCCCTGGGTTGATGCTAGAGCCGCTGCCTCCTCTAAGAAGCTCTGACAGTTGTTTATGTTTGGACGCAGCATCTGGAACAAGGTTCCCACTGTTTAAAAGGCTTAATTCTCCATTGGGGATCAGCTCATCAGGAAGATCATTTTCCAAGTCAAACAATGATCCAAAATCTAGAAATTAAGCAGAAATGGAAATGAGAATCTAAGAAAACATAACAGCTCTCCAACTGTCATGTTGTTATAATCTTAACCTAATGAAACATTTCACACAGACTACTAGCATATCTTAAGAGTAGTATTAAACCAGTAGTGAAACACTATTTGGGGAGATAAAACAAGAAAAAAAAAATTTTTTCAAATTCAGAAAAAAAAAAACCATTAAACAATAATGAGAAAAGGACCAATTCTTTGTTTAAAAAAAAATCACATCCTAAAACAGTAAATAATATGGAATGAGGGAAAAACAAAGATACACAAATTAAAGTGCAATAATGAGTTTTTAAAAATTCACTGAACTATTGAGATGCTTTGAAGAATACTAAGCCGGGTGGTACACACATGTAATCCCAGCACATTGCAGTGAAAATGGGAGAAAGCCAATCTTGGTAATTATAAACATAGAGTTCAAAGCCATCTTGAGTTACATGAGGTTGAAAAATAAAAAGTAGACATAAAAAAACGTAATTAGACATGTAGTTCTATGAATAGCAAGTTAGAGGAAATTAAGCTCAACCTATGTAATTGCATATCTGAAAGTCAAACTGGTTTTTTTTTTTGGTTTTTCGAGACAAACTTTTTTTAAATATACTAGAAAATGACATTAGTGGTTTTCAAAGGGTTAAAGATACATGAATAAAAAATACAGAAACTAAAAAGTGGTTAAGACATAGTTAAACCTTAAGATCTTTGCACTACATGAGATAAATGATCACACAGGAAAATGAAGAGTGCAGTGACTCCCTGTCTATATATGGGCAAGGCGTAGAAGCAGTCAAGTATCCCGAAGGAGGTGATAGAGTAAGCACGTCAGCCTTCATCGCCAACCAATTAAAATACAAGCAATTCCCGTCTCCTGGCTCCTTTCAGGGAAACCCTCTGCAGCACGGGTTTCCAGGCATCACCTCTTTCTACTCCTTCACTCCCCAACCTCCAGTGTGCTCCTCAGCTAGCCACTTGTCTAGGCAAATGCAAAGAATGAAGTGTGCAAGCTACTACATCTACCAATGTTATCTGTAACAGGAAGGAAAAAAGAAATCGAAATAGCAATAACTAAAGGCAATGTACCAGAACCCCAACTCTAAGTCTCCACACGACAGTTTGGGTGCCTAACTCAGCCTTTCTGTATCTCACTCTCATCTGGAAGATAGAGCAATAATGACTCCTATATAAGTAGGGTTGCTATGGGTACTAGATGAATTAATGAATGGATATCACTGAGGCCTGTCAGTAAAATAAATGTAACAAGAATTAGCTCATACCTTTCATCCCAGCACTGAAAAAGCAGAGGCAGGTGAATCTTGAGGCCGGCCTAGTCTACAGAGTAAGTTTCAGGACAGCCAAGGCCACACAGAGAAACCCTATCTTGAAACAAACCAAGAAATAGCTATTGCTATTACAGAGCTTAATAAACAGCTATACATTATAAAAATGTTTTAAGTAACTATGATGACTATAGAAATATAAGAATATATGTGTGTATATAGATATACACATATGTATATGTGTGTATATGTGTGTGTTACTGAAAAGCATGAAAATGGGAAAGTGTAAACAAATAGTACTAAAGTGAGATTAGACGGTGGCTAATGCTAAGTACTGGTGACACAATGAGGCAGTGAGTGCAATGGTTATGTTTGGAGATTATCTTTAAGCTTAACACCCATCTGCCACACCTTTAGAAATTTAAGAACCTTTCTTCCAGGGTAGCAGACCATACATTTTAGCTACCCAATCCTCTTCTACCTCCACCACCATTCACTGTCGACAAACCCATGGGGTTCTGAGGTAGCTGCCTAGGAGCTTGCTTTGAGGAAGGGTATCATCTCTCCTGGCCATAGGAGGAAAAATAGGCAGGTAAGTCATGCACCAAGACCAAAGTCTGGTTCAGGAAACACATCCCACCTAAGGGAAGCAGAACATCTTAGCCAAGATTATCTGTTACAAGTTTTTCCTCCCTATTAGCAAGAGTCACTCAAAAAGAAGTCTCCCTTTCACCACTAGATTTCTCCATGGGCATCTTGCAACCAGAAGAAAAGTCAATATCACCCATCCACTCTGTAGGTGGAGACAGAAGAAAAAAAAAGGCAGCATCTAAGTTAGTAAGAAACTTAATTGATAAGGTTGAAGAGATGGCACAGTAGTTAAGACCATCTCCAGAAGATCCCAAGTTTAAGTGCCAGAATCCACATCAAACAGCTCACAAGATCCTGTAACTGCAGCTCCAAGGGGATCTAATGCTTTCAGCCTTCACAGAAGCACCCCCACCACACACAAAATTAAGAAATAAAATAAGGGGGAGGTGGAGGGGCTTCTGGAGGGGAAACTGGGGAGGGGGATAACATTTGAAATGTAAATAAATAAAATAACCAATAAAAAAACTAAATAAAGTAAGTTTTGGTTTAGTTTGGCTTTTCAAGACAGGGTTTCTCTGTGTAGACCTGACTGTCCTTGAACCCAGAGACCTACCTGTGTCTGCCTCTCAAGTGCTAGGATTAAACATGTGCCGCTACTGCCCAGCCAAAGTGAATATTTTTAACAACTGAATTGGTAAAGTCTGGACTGTTGAATTATCTATCCCTGGAACTTCCTATCTTCAAATATCTTGTTTTATGATGAGAAAATACACTTTGTAGAGTTAAAACCATTTACCTGAACTTTTAATTCAGCTATTTTAGCCAGCACCTCCGAATACACTCTATTTTTTTTTCCATTAACACAAGCTAGAGATGCCATGTAAATCAGTAATCCTTCTGTATCCTCTCTTGGCTGGAAACCATACTCCAGCTCCACAAAGATACTCAACCACAACTGTGCAGACTTTTTTCAGGCTTTCCCTACAGAAGTGCCAAGCCCTTTCTAACCCCTAACATTCTCTGAACCTACTAGTCTGGCAAGCCAGTTCCAGCACACAGCTGTATATTCCCACCTGATTGTACCAAATGAGGTACTAAGTACAGAAGGAGCACACACACTGTAGTGGCTATTCCTGGTTGTCAACTTGACTATATTTGGAATGAACTACGATCCAGAACTGGAAGGCTCACCAGTGACCCTAATCTGGAGGCTGGGAGATGGAGTTTTTGACCTAGATCTTGGTATGGAGATCTCCAAGTTCAAGGTCATCTGGGATTAAAGGTGTGGTGGCACACACCTTTAATATGGGCTACACCTTCTGCTGGAGACCATATAAGGACATTGGAAGAAGGGAGTCGTTCTTTTGCCTGCTTGCCATGTGGGACTGAGCAACTGCTAGATCCTTGGACTTCCATTCACAGCTACTACTGTTTCGGAATTGGACTGCAGACTGTAAGTCATCAATAAATTCCTTTACTATATAGAGCCTATCCATAAGCTCTGTGACTCTAGAGAACCCTAATACACACAGGCAGATGGGTTTTGCAGTACTACAGACTAAGTTGTGAACAGGAAAGTCCTTTTCTAAGGACTTCAGTATATAGAAACATCTTTTCATACATAGTCACAGTACATTTGTCAAATTCACAATAAGCCCTTTCTACTATAGATAATATTTTATGTGCTGCTTCCAGACTTTACTTCCCCACCGTACAACATTTCTCTCACACACACATACTTACTCTTTATTTAGTGAAAAAGAAAAAAAAGCTTCATTTTAAAATATGTGTATGTAGCAGGGAGTGAGGTGTATATATTGGAGGGGACCAAAGGAGAGCTAGAGTAAGCCACTCAACATGGGTGTTTGAAACCAACCTCTCTGCAAGAGCATACCTTTTTTTTTTTTTTTTTTTTTTTTTTTTTTTTTTTTTTTTTTAGTTTTTCGAGACAGGGTTTCTCTGTGTAGCCCAGGCTGGCCTTGAACTCAGAAATCCCCCTGCCCCTGCCTCCCAAGTGCTGGGATTAAAGGCGTGCGCCACCATGCCCGGCTCATCTATTTTTCAATCCAAACAACAACAGCTGTTTGAGTGCAACAAGAGTTGAGCAATTGCAGCATTCTCAGCGACCAGTTCTAACATATGAATATGTCCTAGGTGTGGCTTTGGGTTTTTTTCTTCTTATTATTGTTTTGTTTTCAAACAGAGTCTCACTATGTACTCTGGACTGGCTTGGAACTCACAAAGTAGGTATGTAGACCAGGCTGACTTGCCTCCCATATGCTGGGGGTGGGGGGCAAAAAACCCACAAGAAACACAGCCTTGGGGTGTGGCTCTTTTAAAAGACAAATTATTATCCCTCTTCTCACCACTTTTCCCTATATTCTAGTTTAAAATAAATATCAAAAGTAAGTGAAAGCAGTGAGCCAGAACATAGCTGTGTGACAAGGCACACCTAGGCTTTCTGCACACTATAGTGTCCCAACAGTGAGATGAGAGACAGTAAGTAATCTAGCCTATCTAATGTCCCTAAATTTCAGCTCAGAGCTACCTTTTCCAATCCCAGATTCAATCACCAACGCCCTGGGAGAATGCAAAACTGAAGCTGCAAAGATAAAGGGACTCTCTCCTTCCAGGACCTTTTCCTTGAGCAGAAGTCGAGGTTACACATCAAATACCAACATCTCCTGTCACAGGTCATGGCTAGAGACAGAAGGGTCCCAATGCTGAGGCTTCCTGTCTATCAACTTGAAGCCCATCTCTTTAAATAAGCTGATACACTAGAAAATGAGCTATAGTTTCCTCATTTCTACTGAACCACTGTGAAGTCAAGGAGGTCCATTTGTGGAAAGAGGAAAGTGTAAGGACTTAAGACAGAAAGCAACAGCCAAGTAAAATAAACAAAGGACACTTCACTGCTAGCTCAAAAACCCAAATCAAGTCTGTAGACCTTGCTCAGGTATCAATCACTTCAGAACACTCAATATGGTACCCTACCTGAGCTGCGAGCCAGCATACACATCTATAGTGCCAGTACTGACAAGGCTGATACAGGATTGCAAGTTACAGACCAGCCTGGGCTACAGAGCAAAATTCTGTGTAGAAGAGCCAGAACAAACCCAGGGCTGGCTCAAGAGAAAAGAAGAGAAATGTGAGAAGAAGGGGAAGGGAGAGAGGGGAAGGAGGGAGAGAAAGGTGTGGAGAAGGGGAAAAGGTAAGAAGATGGGAAGGGAAGAGTGAAAGAAGAGAAAAAGACCATGAGAAACATCAGTATATCAAATTTAACAATGAACAAACTACTGAGAGAGAGAGAGAGAGAGAGAGAGAGAGAGAGAGAGAGAACATACACATATGGATAAAAGCTTTGATGTTATATATGATAAAATATAATTTTGTTAATTTTAAAATTCGGGGCTTGTTTTTTGGGATTCTGTTTGAGACAGTGTCTTTTGTGTAACTCTGGCTGGCCTGACTATGTAGACTAAGTTGGCCTCTAGTTGGCTCAAGTTAATACATTTTTTTTTGAAGGCTTGGGATAAAATATACTAGAAAGTACACATTTAAAAACAGCTGGGTAGATACTTTCATAGGAACCATCCTGTACTTTCTCAATGTATTTATCAAAATATTACCCTTTATACACAAACAGGAAAGGCTGTCTGGTATAAAGAGAAGGGCACAGTGGGTCTGGGTTCCAATAACAACAATCATCACTGACCAGATCATACTTTCCTCAGCAAGATGAGAGTAAGTATACAGGCAAACTGTCCACAGGATATAGATGAGGGAACTCAATAAATATCAGTTATTATTGAGCTCAACTTAAGACCATAACTGTCAAGGTCCCAGTACTTACACCTCTCCAGAACAAAGCCAAGAACATTCTCAGCCTGAATGACTTTTGGTCATTCTGAAGAAATGAGGCTTACTTAGCCTCGGACATCCTTAGTAATTATACAAATAAGTAAGAGACTAGTTCTCCAATGATGGGGTTGGGGAGAGGCAAATATGCCAGTATAAGTTTATTCATGCAATTATACAAGTTCCCAAAAGACATTGAACTTTTATTTCCTCAGTGACTGTCAAGAAATAAGCAAATCTCTCTAAAATCTTCTGTAATTCAAGCTTTTATGCAAACATGCTACCATATAATTAATTACTACAGAATACTAATGTTTTAATTCATTCTGGCTTGTTTGCTTGGTTGTTCTTAGGGGTTTTTTGTTTGTTTGTTTGTTTGTTTGTTTACTTTATTGGTTGGGTGTTTGTTTCTTGAGACAAGATCTTACAATATCCTGGAACTTACTATGAAGACCAGACTGACCTCAAAGTCTTTTATCTGTTTCCCAAATGCTGGGATTAAAGGCATGTACCACCATGCCCAGCCTTTCATTTTAATAGTGATCTGTGTAAAAAGTTCCATCTCATCTCCCCTCCCTTCCCCTCAGGATAACAAATCTGTTAGAGACGGACTCCACTGTAGCTGACACAGGCTTCCTTCCCCAGCCCTCCCTAAAGACACCTGCCCTGGACAGTCCATCTGTGAAGAAATGACCTGTCAGGTTATGTCAGTGTTTGAGAAGTCATGCTACTGAAGACTCCATCCAGAGGTACTCTTAAGGTGACAAGCTGCCTCAACAAAGGTACTTAAAGTATTTATATCACACATACACGAACTACACTACTGCAAGTGAACAGAAGGAAACCAAGCAAGGTATTCACTGAAATCACTGAAAAAAGCCACAGAACCTTACAAAGTATAGTGTAAATCACAGAGGAAATAGCTAATTTTTAAAATGTGCTTTTAATAGGTTGGCAAAAATGGCTCACTGGGGAAAAGTGTTTCCCGCCAAGCCTGACAAACTAAATGTGCTCCCCAGAACCTACATGGTATATACTCACACACTCTAAATAGATAAATAATCGTTTAAAAAAAAAATTAAAATCCACTTTAAAGTCAGGTATAGTGATTAATACCTAAAATCCCAGCTAGGAGGCTGATGCTTGCCAACATGGCTAAAGCCAGTCAGTGTTACACAGAAAAGCCCCAAGGTAGCAGCAATAGAGAGTAAGACTCTGTCTCAAAATAAATATAAAGAAAAGAAAAAAAGAAAAACATATTTGATACAATTCTTATAAAATCTATTTTATATGATTATCAAATGTGAGCATTTTGTTTCTCCCAGATACATGTCATGACCACTATGATAAGAGGAAAGTGTTTAACTTCCCACTTAAAGAATCCAAAGACATGGCTGGAAAGATGAGCACTGACTGCAATTGTAGAGCTCCTGAGTTCAATTCCCAGCAACCACATGGTGGCTCACAGCCATCTGTAATGGATCTGACACCCTCTTCTGGTGTGTCTGAAGATAGCTACTGTATACTCATATACATGAAAAATAAGTAAGTAAAGCTTAAAAAAATTTTTTTTCAAAACAAGCACAGTGCAGGTCTTTAGGGAGATGGAGGCAAGAGAATCTTCAATTCAAGGCCAGCCTGGAATACTTAACAAGACCTTGTCATAAAACAAATCAAAACTTAACCCAAGACTGATTTATCTGAATGTTCTTTGTCATGCCCTAATCCATCAAGTCCTAGAAACTATCATCCTCCTACATTAATTCTCTAGATTTATGCCATTCAGACTACTAAAACAGCTTAAGTTTGTTCCATGTAGTGAGTTCACTACCTTCCTTAGCCCTGAAGAATAGAGACAAACCTTCATAAATACAAGGATGATGATACAGGAGGCAGTTGTCACATCAACAGGCCACCAGAACTATAATACATGACCTAGAAGGACCTACTAGTTTACCTTGATTGTCCGGAACTAGGAAGAAGAAGGGGTTGTTTTCTGCTGCATGGCTGAAAGGGACTCAAAACTCCAGGAAAATACTAGAACCAGGTGCAGCAGTGAACTAAGATCCTGGCTAACTCAGACTCTGCAGCCACTTAAGCGAGCAGACACCAGTATACTAAGTCTTTAGACCAATAGCTGTGAGTTACAAAACAAGCAGGTAGCAACATCAAATCGGGAGAGAAGGACAAAGAACATATCCTGGATTTTAAACAAATTTATATGTCACACAAAAAAAAATTAGATGTCACAATATAGATGTCACAATAAACATGGGCTACCGCTTGTCCAAAAACAGGAAATCAATCCATTAAGTACAAAAATACTCCATTAAACACAGGGATGTCTCTATGGTATAAAAAGCTTTGCATAGAATGTGAAAAGCCTTGCGTTCAATTACCAACACTACAATAACAGCAATAATAAATGAGTAAATAAACACATAAGAAACTATTATTGGGTGTGGTGTCTTAGATTGGAATCCCAGCACATGAGAGGCTAAGGCTGCTGCAAGTTCCAGACCAGTCTGTGTCTCAAAAAAAAAAAAAAAAAAATCCCCTCCTCCACATAAAAATTAAGAGGCACAAAAGGACAGAAACTCGTCAGCTGAATCAACTAAGCATTGAGCCTGTGTTGTTAGCTGATGTCTACAGTACCTCAGCATTAAAGGCTGACGAAGGAGGAGCATCAAAAGCTCAAGGATGGGGGCTGGAGAGATGGCTCAGAGGTTAAGAGCACTCACTGACTGCTCTTCTGAAGGTCCTGAGTTCAAATCCCAGCAACCACATAGTGGCTCACAACCATCTGTATGTCCTCTTCTGGTGTGTCTGAAGACAGCTACAGTGTACATAGATATAATAATAATAATAATAATGATAATAAAACAAAAACAAAACTCAAGGACAGCCTGAACTAAATAAAAAACTATGTCTAAAACTAAAAAGGAAAAAAAATGTATTAACTACTAAACTGTATCAACAAATATAAATAGACCACTTAGAGATGTTTATACTGAACACATATGTGCTGTTTTTTTAAGCTTTAAGACTTCATCAACATACACACTTTTGGAGAAAAATCCGATTAAACCAAAATTATAGAAACAGCAAACTATCTCAGGCATTAAAGGTGCCGCCACACAAGTCTGACAACCTGAATTGAACTACCCGAATCCATGAGAGTGGAAAAAGAGAACCAGTTCCAAAGTTGTCCTCTGACTTCCACATGTGCCACACACACACACACACACACACACAGTAATTTTAATTACAAATGCAGGTCAGTGAGATAGTTTAGCAGTTAAAGGCACTGGTTGCCATGCCAGTCAAGCTAAGTCTAATGCCTGGGATCCCACATGGTAAAAGTAGAGAACTTTTTACAAGCTGTTCTCTGACTGCCACTGGAAAAAATGGTAATGCACACACCCATATGCCCATCTAACATACACAAGCACATACAACAAATGTGATTTTTAAAAATTAGTTTTAAGCCGGGCGTGGTGGCTCACGTCTTTAATCCCAGCACTCGGGAGGCAGAGGCCAGCCTGGTCTATAAAGTTGAGTTCCAGGACAGCCAGGGCTATACAGAGAAACCCTGTCTTGAAAAACCAAAAACCAAAAATTTAGTTTTAAGCCAGACATGGTGGCACACACCTTTAATCCCAGCACTCAGAAGGCAGAGGCAGGCAGATCTCTTAACTTCAAGGCCAGCCTGGTCTACCACAGAGTTTCAAGACAACTAGGGCTACAGAGAGAAACCCTGCCAACAACAAAGAAAGAGAGACAGAGACAGAGCGAGGGAGCTTTGAAAAGAAAGCTTAATGGGTAAAGATGCCTGTCACTAAGTCCAAGAACCTGAGCTCAATACCCAGGATACATGTGGTGAGAGAACCCAAGAGTTATCATCCAATCACCTTCACAGGTGAGCCTGCTGTGTTTACTTACAAATAAGTAAACAAATGTAATTTTTTAATTTAAAAAGAAACCTGAGAAAAAAATTACAAATGCACATGGCTTTTAATTAACAATCACATCTAGGATCTGCCTGTTCTACAGGTTTATTTGCACATTTAACTTCACAGGGCACGACTTGTGAAAGAAAAACATTAGAAATACCTAAATATCCATCAGTGGGAGTTCAAACAGTAAAACACCAGACCAGAAAAGGATATGACAGCTCTTCAGGTACTAACACATATACAAACACACTACCTTGGTCAGGAATGAAAAGGGGAGGAGAGAAGGAATCAGGCAATGACTATTCAGGCACATTTGTCTCCTGACTTCTAAGCCTTGTTAACTACTAGTGTAAGTAGTTATGGGAACTGGTGTTTTAAAGATGGTCTCTCTTCACTGTAGGCTGCTCAGGCTCAGTGATCAGCTTCAGCACCCATGATAACAATGGCTCCAGGTGCTCCAGTTCCAGCTGGACTTTCCTATTAAGAGGATAAAACTCCAAATAGATTCAATATTAGCTTTGAATATTGTTTTCACATGGGCTTAAAATGATGGAAAGGGGGAAAATTTTTTCTAAATAAATATGACAATCTACATGTAACATTTTGTATCTAAAATACAGAACTATAAATATTGCTCACATCCAGAATTCTGACATCATTTAAAACAAAATAAAAAATTAGACATTAGTTCTTTGCAGTAATGCATCAGTGAGAAACCACTAATACAGACTGTAAAAGATGGAGAGGGTAACAAAGGAACTAACAACCAAAGCTACTGTCAGACAGTCACACCTTATCTCTGTCCCACATTTAATAGAATCTCCTAACTACAAATAAAAGTATGCATATATGTGAATTTCTTTTTATTAGCTTTTTACTTTTGTGTGTGAATGTATGTGTATATGCATGTAGGCACATGTGTGGAAGTATGTATGTAGGAAGACAACTTACAGAAGTTGCTTCTCTCCTCTGTAGGTCTTAGGGATTAAACTCAACTTGGCAGCCAGAACCTCTGCTGAGCCATCTCAATGGCGATTGTGAAGAATTTTTTTCTTAAAGAAAGATGAGTGTTTTGAAATACAGACGTAGTAGAGTTCCTGGTATACACAAGGCCCTGGTCTCAAACCACTGGAACACAACCAATGAGTCAATCAATCAACTAACAAATAAGATGATTTTTTTTTTGGTTTTTCGAGACAGGGTTTCTCTGTATAGCCCTGGCTGTCCTGGAACTCACTTTGTAGACCAGGCTGGCCTCGAACTCAGAAATCCGCCTGCCTCTGCCTCCCGAGTGCTGGGATTAAAGGCGTGCGCCAACACGCCCGGCTTGGACTTTAAAAATATAAGGGCCTTTCTTTCTTCCCCCCTTTCTCCCTTTCTCTCCCTTCCTTCCTTCCTTCCTTTTCTTTAAATGCTTTCTGCTACTATTTGCAGTGGACCAATGTCAGGACCTTGCACTTGCCTGGTCAGTGCTCTACTACTTTAGTGAATTTCAAACCCTGGTTTTGGTTTAAGAAGCATTTAGTATTCCATTGTGTAAATGTACCATACTGTCTTTATTCATTCCTTTGTTGAAGGACATCTGGGTTCTTTCCAGATCCTGGCTATTATAAATAAGGCTGCTATGAACATAGTGGAGCATGTGTCCTTATTACATGTTGGAGCATCTTCTGGGTATGTGCCTAGGAGTGGTATAGCTGGGTCCTCAGGTCCAATTTTCTGAGGAACGAACAAACTGATTTCCACAGTGGTTGTACCAGCTTGCAATCCCACCAGCAATGGAGGACTGTTCCTCTTTCTCCCCATCCTCACCAGCATCTACTGTCATCTAAGTTTTTGATCTTAGCCATTCTGACTGGTGTGAGATGGAATCTCAGGGTTGTTTTGATTTGCATTTCCCTGATGACTAACAATGTTGAACAGTTCTTTAGGTGCTTCTCAGCCATTCGGTATTCCTCAGTTGAGAGTTCTTTGTTTAGCTTTGTACCCCATTTTTAATAGGGTTATTTGTTTCTTAAGTTCTTTGTATATATTGGATATCAGCCCTCTATGGGATGTAGGATTTGACAGTGTCCTTTGTCTTACAGAAGCTTTGCAATTTTATGAGGTTCCATTTGTAGATTCTTCCCCCCCCCCCCAAGACAGGGTTTCTCTGTAAAGCCCTGGCTGTCCTGGAACTCACTTTGTAGACCAGGCTGGCCTCGAACTCAAATCCGCCTGCCTTTGCCTCCCGAGTGCTGGGATTAAAGGTGTGCGCCACGGATGTTACAGCACAAGCCATTGGTGTTCTGTTCAGGAATGTTTCCCAAGTACCCATTTGTTTGAGGCTCTTCCCCACTTTCTCCTCTATACGTTTCAGTGTATTTGGTTTATGTGGAGGTCCTTGATCCACTTGGACTTGAGCTTTGTACAAGGAGATAAGAATGGGTCGATTTGCATTTTTCTATAAGCTGACTGCCAGTTGAACCAGCATCATTTGTTAAAAATGCTTTTTTTCCACTGGATGGTTTTAGCTCCTTTGTCAAAGATCAAGTGACCACATGTGTGTGGGTTCATTTCTGGGTCTTCAATTCTATTCTATTTATCTTCCTGCCTATCTCTGTACCAAACCATGCAGTTTTAATCACTATTGCTTTGCAATACAGCTGAGGTCAGATATGGTGATTCCCCCAGAAGTTCTTTTATTGTTGAGAATAGTTTTCGATATCCTGGGTTTTTTTTTCCAAATGAATTTGCAAATTGCTCTAACTCTATGAAGAATTGATTTGGAATTTTGATGGGGATTGCATTGAACCTGTAGATTGCTTTCAGCAAGACACAATGTGAGTACTACTCAGCTATTAAAAATGATGAATTCATGAAATTCTTAGGCAAATGGATAGAACTAGAAAATATCCTGAGTGAGGTAACCCAATAGCAAAAGAACATATATGGTAGGCACTCTCTGATAAGTGGATATTAGCCCAAAAGCTCCAAATAAGAAGGAAGACCAGGGTGTGGGTGCCTCGGTCCTTGGGAGAAAAAAAATACTCATAGAAGGAAATAGGGCGATAAAGTGTTGAGCAGAGACTTAAGGAAGGGCCACCCAGAGACTGTCCCACCTGGGGATTCATTCCCCTACACAGTTACCAAACCCAGACACTATTGTGGATGCCAAGAAGTGCATGCTGAAAGGAGCCTGATTTGGTTGTCTCCTGAGAGGCCCTGCCAGAGCCTTATAAATACAGAGATGGATGCTCGCAGCTAACCAGCGGACTGAGCGCAGGGTCCCCAATAGAGGAGTTAGAGAAAGGACTGGGGGGTTTGCAACCCCACAGGAAGAACAACAATATCAACCAACTAGACCCCCCCAGAGCTCCCAGGGACTAAGCCATCAACAAAGGGGTACACATGGCTCCAGCTGCATATGTAGCAGAGGATGGCATTGTCATGCATCAATGGAAGGAGAGGTTCTTGGTCCCATGAAGGCTCAACAGATACCCCAATGTAGGGGAATTGAGGGCAAGGAGGTGGGAGTGGATGGGTAAGCAGAGGAACATCCTCACAGAAGCAGGGGGAGGGAGGATGGGATAGGGTGTTTCCAGGAGGGAAGGAAACTGGAAAAGGGGCTAACATTTGAAATGTAAATAAAGAAAATATAAAATAAATAAATAAGTAAAAAAGAAGCATTTAGAAAAATAGAATGAAAAAAGAGGCCTCAGAAATCCCTAGTTCAACTTCCTGAGAACATTTCTAGAGACCACTTACCCCACGCACACACAATCATTCATCTTTTATCCCTAAAAAGTCTTAATTTTTATCTTTGTTCTCCATCCTAACCTTTTATTGAATGACTTTTAAACATTCCTGCCTTCTGCAGTAACCAATCCTTTCCAGATCACCTAAAACAGGGAGCTCAACTATACTTCAGAGAAGGCTCCTTTTCCTACCAGACTTCGGGATTAGTTTCAGTGTTTCATAATCTCAAAATTAATTAATTGAAAGACCTGAGATTAACAAGTATTCTTAAAATAATCAAGTAAGAAATTGATTTTTACTGCTTAGTACAAGCTATTAAGCTACAGCTAACCTATCACTTAATAAAGTAGGTAGCAAAAGCCAAAGGTTTTAAGACCTTTTCTAGACCAAAAACCATATATAGAATGTGAGTATGATCTGGCTACATGGCATGCATTTTAATACCAGTAACAAACCTGAGATATGAAATTTTTTAAAACTTCAGTTCTTCCTATTTACCGTGCAAACACCAAAAAATATCATTATTTAAGCAGAGAACCAAAACCTCACTGTTAAGAACAGACTGAGAGGGCTCAGGAGATGGCTCAGCAGTACTGAAGCTCTTGCAGAGGACCCAAGTTCAGTTCCCAGCACCAACTGTCAGGCAGCTCTTGTAACTCAAGCTCCAGGGGACATTCTTCTGACTCCTCGCGCGCAAGCGAGCACACACAAAAGTAAAATGGACCCTTAAAGGGAAAGGGAGCTGAAGATATGGCTCAGGAAATTAAGAGGATATTCTGTTCTCACAGAGGACCCAAGTGAGGTTTCCTGAACCCAAGTTAGATAGCTAACAGTGGCCTCTAGCTGTAGCTCCAAGGAAATCCATAACCTCTGGCTTCTGAAGGCACTGGCACTCACATGCACATACTCCCTACAAACATGTTTTTTTAAAGATTAAAATAAATCTTTAAAAAAGAGATAGAACGAGGCCTACTCTTGAAAGATTAATACTTCCAATTACTCTAGAATCCATCAGTAAAGTGTGTTTACAATAAGTTAGTATGTACACAGGTAGTGTATAAAAAAGCCACATGTAACATGCTTAGGGGTACACATTAGAGCTCTAAATGAGAAAGAAAAGGTTTTTAATCCCAGCACTTCATAAGTAGAGGCAGACAAATCTGAGTTCGAGGCCAGCCTGGTCTACAAAGTGAGCTCCAGGACAGCCAGGACTACACAGGGAAACCCTGTCTCAAAAAAAAAAAAAATTTTTAAAGTGAGTTTTCTGTATATGAATGGCTTATATTAGTTTTCTAGGGTTATTCACTGAGGAAAACAATTGTCATACTATGATGTGGGCCCTGGTGATATAGAAGGACAAGACAAGCATACATACATATAAATAATAAAATAAGCCTTTTGGGGGAGATAGAGAGATGACAAAGGCTCTTCTGGGAATTGGCAAACTGGCTAGCCATACCACTCACCTCAGTTCCACCACACAAGAACTGCAGCTTTTGCACGAAGGTTATCATCATGACCCAGCCAAGCGTCCATCTCCATCCCTCACACATAAACACAATAAGCACCAAAATATTTGTTGGATAAAAAAAATGAAATGGTGGAGCTGAAACCAACTCCAAGAGCATGACTCTCATCTGTGTCCACGGTCTCAGATGTCATTGAAGATCCCTAAATTAGGGTGGCCAAGTAAACAAGGCAACAACAAAACTGTAAAGTGTTCAAGAGATTACACCTCCAGACTGTTCACACTTGACACTTATGCTGTTCCTCATGCCCAGAAAAGAACCAACTGCCATCTCTTCATCCTCAGGTCTCTCAGCCCACAAGACCCTTTGGAGCAAGTTTTGCCCCATCTGGGAGCTGTAATAGCAGACTGCCCTGGATAAGCCTTCCCCAGCATGAGGACATGCATGAAGGCAGAGTCTAGGCCTGTCTCATCATCACTCAATCAACTAGGGCCCCCACCACAGTATAACAACTATTACCCCAGTAAATAACACTGAAAAATTAGCCTAACCCATGAGTATTTCTGAAAGTATCCTCCATTTTTAAAAGGATACTTCTGTCTTGAAGTCATAAATATTAAATAACATTAAAGATAACTCTAGACAAATACAAGAAGCAAATGAGCTTAGAGCTGCACTGTTGTAAACAATGGTCACTGGTTACACAAGGCCATTTACTTAATTTTTTTCAAAACTTTAGAATTTAGCCAGGCCTAGTGGCCTATACATGAAAATGTAGCACTTAAGAAGTGGTGGCAAAGCGCGTGCTGACAGGAGCTATGGCTGTCTCCTGAGAGGCTCTGCTGAAGCCTGACAAATAGAGGCAGATGCTCGCAGCCAACCACTGGACTGAGTGCAGGGTCCCCAATGGAGGAGTTAGAGAAAGGACTGAAGGAGCTGAAGGGGTTTGTAACCCCATAGGAAGAACAACAATAAACAACCAGATCCTCCCCTGCCTCCCGCCCAGGACTCCCAGGGACTAAATCACCAACCAAAGAGTACACATGGAGGGACCCATGGCCCCAGCCGCATATGCATCAGAGGAGGGCCTTGTTGGGCACCAATGGGAGGAGAGGCCCCTGGTCCTGTGAAGGCATGATGCCCCAGTGTAGGGGAATGCTAGGGCGGGGAAGGGGAGTGGGTAGGGGAGCACTTCATAGAAGCAGGAGGAGGTAAGAATGGGATGGGGGTTCGGGAGGGGAAAGGAGATACATTTAAAATGTAAATAAATAAAATATCCAAAAAAAAAAAAGTGGTGGCAAACGAATCATTAGTTCAAGGCAAATCTCAGCTACTCAGTGAGTTTGAAGCATGCCTGGGCTACTAAAAACCCTGTCTCAAACAAATAAAAGTAAATACATAACTTAATAAAATTGAATAGTTCTTATATCAGACTTGTCATATTTCAAGTACTTGATGGTACACATGGGCTTTTAACACCTACTAAACAACACTGATTTAGACTCTAGATCACCAACATCATCTGAACAAGGGCAGTGTTAACCCTTTCCCCATACTTTAGGAACTAAGAAGGCCATCACGAGAATTACAACACTGACTTCTCTTCCTATCATCTACATGGTCCCTGAAGAGGTTTTGTGAGAAGGTCAACTGTGGGCCGGTCATGCTCTACATACAACACCTGATCATTAGTGTATAGGACCCTATAGTTTATACATACCTTTGGCTTTGTTTTCAGTATTAGCTGTTAACTAAGTTACAAACCTTAATTTGTAATGACACCCACAAATTAAGAGGAAAATTCCTGGTCCACTGTAGGACAATTTTTGCTAGTAAAAGGCCATACATCTCCATAGTTCAAATATAGAAGAGAATGGAAAAATAATAACTCCCAATGAAAGAACTTCCCATCACAGAGTCTGCAGGAAGAGGAAACCACAAAATACTATAGAGCTAAATATGCTCCCTCAAGACTCATGGATGAAACAAACAAGGATGAATAAGGTCTCGCTGGCACTCCTCTCAGAAAGTCCACCTGACAAGTTGCTCTCTCTTCCAATGCTGCTTTCTATAAAAGGCAATTTTTACAATTTCTCTGCATTCAGATTTCCTTTTACAAGTCCTAACCCATATCAAACCTTTGCTCTGAAACTGTAACTAGAAACCAGTTCCATTTAATTAGAGTTCAATTTCCCAATAAAGAACAGATAGAGTAAATAAAGTGAACCACACAATTGCTTATTTAGTAGGATTTCTGAATCTTAGCTCTCAATTCATTCTTTCTACAGACTGGAGCTGAAACAGCACTAGACCCCATATGACATGGAAAGTTAAACAGGGAAAGACAGCAACTTCCCACACTGGCCTAGTGAGAAGCAATATGGATTTAGATCTGGGTCAGGGTCTCATCCCTGTATCAATCATCCCAATCCTCACTGGCCCCAAGGGTAAGTAATGTCCACAATTAATTAAACAATAAAAGCTGCCTCAACTGGCTACATGCCAAGTTCCATAACAGCCTAATACACAAAAAGCTAATCAAACTACGCCAAAGTAGAACGCTGCAAAGGGAAGCGCCCTTTAGACATCTCTGCCTCCTCCCTTTGTCCCCAGGACTAACATGGGAAGCCTCTGGTCCCAGTCACAGAGCTGCTGAGCTGGGAGCAAAACTTCCATGTCCACTGAGCCAACGCCAAGGCTCCCTCCGAAGCACACATGGCTGGCTCTCAGTATAAAAAGCTCTGACATTTCCTTCAACTCTGAGTCATGCTTAGAAGGTTCTACTTTTAATCAGGTGACAAATAGTCCAAATATTTTAATCCAAAAGAACTGGGTCAAGCTTTCATAGTCCATAACTATCAATACAAAGCCTGTTTATTGATAGATTTCTATACCTCCTGAGTTGTCATCATTCAACTCATAATCAAATAGCAAACCTATTAAATTCTGTTTAGATGCTACCCCAGCCTTCTCCATAGGTTATCCTAATTTTCTGCTGTTTCATTGGATATGCTAACTGTAAAGTTAGCAAGGGGAGGCTGGCAAATGACTCAGCAAGTAAAGGCCCTGTAGCCAAGCCTGATAACCCCAGTTTAACCCATGGGACCATGTAATAGATGAAGAAAAAACTCTCACATGTCCTCTGACCTCCACAAGTGGCACATAAGCCACACCCACCTACCCCGCACACAGACAAAGTAATCAAATAGTAAACATGTATAGGTGGTAGTGAAAAATGCAAAGCTATTTAGGGGAACTAAGAGGAGAAGCTTTTTTATTTTAAAAATAATTTATAAGAGAACTATACAACCCTATTAAAGAGACCATTGTCTGTATCACAGACTGTATGATTTCAAAACATTAATTGAAATACCTTGTGTATACATTGCTACTATAAGAACAAGGCACAGGTAAAGATTGGCAAATTAAGAGATTCCCCAAACAACATATAGCACACGTAAGAGGTGGAAAAAGAAAGGTTTTCACTGTGAGGTTTCACTACTCTTAGCAATGCTTCAACTAAATATTCTCTTTGATTAATAGAAACAAACATGGGCGGTGGGGGAGAATGTCACTATAGATAATATTCAAGTATTCTTAATAGTGGGGAAATGTCACTAGAGATAATATTCAAGTGTTTTCTAACAGTAAGTTTAATAGGAATTCAACTTTTAGACACAGAACTCAAAAATAGTCTTGCTATCTAAGGGAACCAGAAAAGACCCCAATAGTCCTTCTAGAACAACTACAGTCTTTCATTAAACTGCCTAAAAATTAAAAGAGCAAGGGCACTTTGCTTACTTCCAAGCCTTCTACACCCCATTCTGACTGTGTATGAAGTACCCTGGGTCAGACCCATTCAAGAAGGTCCAAGCTCATCAGCAAGCTAAGGACCACCCATGCAGGACTCTCTCTCAGAAGACTACTCAGGGAAAGTAGAATATGCAAAAGCTCCACGACTATAAGAGCAGTGGTACACTTTTTAGCATAAAAGTACGAGTTCTCTTAAAGCTAAGCTTGAGACTAATAGGAAGGCATGATCTTTTCCCCTGTTAAAGCAAGAGGACAGGACAGGGCAGGTCTGACAGATATCTTTCAAGAAGCAATTGGGTAAGGGCTACCCACAACTTCAAATTGTACTATAGCACACTATAGTAATAAAAACAGCATGGTACTGACAGCAAAAACAGAAATGTGATCAATGGAATCAAATTGAATGTCCAGACATTAATCCACATACTGATGGACACCTGCTTTTTTTTTTTTTTATAAAGGAGCCAGAAATAAACACTGGAGAAAAAAGACAGCATCTATAATAAAAGGTGCTGGTCAAACTGGATGGCTACATGTACAAAACCCCACATAGCTCCATCTCTATCATCCTGCACAAAACTCAACTCCAAATGGATCAGAGACCTCAACATAAAACCAGAAACACTGAACCTGACAGAAGAGAAAGTGGGGAATAGCCTTGAACTCAATGGCACAGAAAAGACTTTCTGAATGGAACACCATTAGAATAGACATCAAGTTCAACAATTAATAAATGGGACCTTATGAAATTGAAAAGCTCCTGTATGGCAAAAGACATTGTCATCCAGACAAAGTGGCAGCCTACAGAATGGGAAAGATTTCTACAACTACACATCCAATAGAGGCCTAATATCACATACATAAAGAACTCAAAACACTATGTATCAAGAAAACAAATAATTCAATTAAAGAATGGGGTATAGATTTAAACAGAATTTTCAATAGCTGAGAAGCACTTAAAGAAATGTTCAAAATCTATAGTCATCAGAGCAATTCAAATCAGAACTACTGAGATTTAATTTTACACCTATCAGAATGGCTAAGATCAACAACACAAGTAACAGCTCATGCTGGCAAGAATGCAGAGTACGGGGAGCACTGCTCCATTGCTGGTGGGACTACAAACTTGTACAGCCACTATGGAAATCAGGAAGATGGAAATTAATCTAGTCAAGATACAGTTGTACCACTCTTGGGCCACATATCCAAAAGATGCTTCATCCTACCACAAGGACATTTGCTCGACCATGTTCATTACTGCTTTATTCGTAACAGCCAGAAATTGGAAACAACCTAGATACCACTCAACAGATGACTGGATAAAGAAAATGTGGCACATTTACACAATAGAGTATTACTCTGCCATTTAAAAATAAAGTCATGAACTCTGCAAGTAAATGGACAGAACTAGGAAAAATTCATCCTGAGTGAGGTAACACAGACCCAGAAAGACAAATATGGTATGTATTTGCTTAGATGTAGTTATTAGCCATTAAGTCAGTAAGAACCACACTACAATCTGTAGAACCAATGAGATTAGGTATAGAGTAAGGGACTACAGAGGGTGGGGGGAAATGAATAGATTTCCTTGGGAAAGAGGTATAGAATAAATAGTTATGGAAGAATGTGGAGGAGGGCTAGAAAGAAAGGGAAGGGGATGAGGAACAGAATAACGCAAGAGAAAGCTAAAATTAAGGACTATTTGAGAGAAAGTAGGGAAACCTAATACAGCAGAGATATATACACACATACACATACACACACACACATACACACACACACACAATCTAAGTGAAATAATGGGGGAGACAGAGTCACCAAATGAAGCTTCCAGTACCAGGTACAGGTAATATCTAATTGTGTTGCTGACCAAAGGAGTCCCATGAGAACCCCCAAACCCAGGCTCTTACCAAGACTACAGGTTGCTTTCCACAAACAAGGAAGGTGGTGGTATGGTTTTAAATTGCACTACCTTTCCCCCAGACTGGATGGTGCTCTGGCTCCTCCAGGCTTTCCTTTTGCTTTATCCACCTTTGCTGGAGGATGGGGAAAGGGAGCTTGACCATGCTACCACACACACCCCCACCCCACCACCCAAGACCCTTGAATCTGAGGGTAAAAGACATACACACTCAGTTAATTTCTTTACAATTCCACTTCTTGGCACAATTGCTGGGTATTACTATCCCGCCAGTAAAAGCCTGCCCTTACCTATTTATTATCTCTGATTCTCCTCCACCTGCTCTAAAGTTTGTGGCTAGTCTCACGTAGACCCTGTCAAACATCCTTGGCCACCTGCCTGTAGTGAAGGCTTGGGGACTGCCACAGATTCTAGGTCATTTTGCCTCATTCAACCTTCCAGATGGATCTAGTCAGAACTTCAGTCAAGTCCTGCGCCTTCTAAGCATTCAGACTGGATAACAGATACTAAAGCTTGCTTTGTTAAGTCTAACCAAAATTTCTAATCTTCCTACCCCTTCCCACACTTTTAAAGAATTTCTCATCGCCCCTATTCAACAGAAAGAAGTTATAGAGAGTTGTCAAACCAAGTCCCTTAGGCTGGGGTGAATGGTTCTGGTTATTTTATGGATTATAGATATGCTGTCATTTTTTTTTTTTTTTTTTTTTTTTTGGTTTTTCGAGACAGGGTTTCTCTTTGTAGCCCTGGCTGTCCTGGAACTCACTTTGTAGACCAGGCTGGCCTCGAACGATATGCTGTCATTTTAAGAGATACTTTATAAATGTTGTAGCTTTGGACAGACTCTGGGACTTCTACCTTTCCTTTCCTTTCCTCTTCTCTATCCTTCCTTCTTAGGTAAAGGAAAGGGGGTGGAAGAGGAAAAGCGGGATACAGTAATATCATAGAGGAGGAAGACAATGGAGGAAAGGGAGGCAGAAGGAAGATGGAGCAGGACCACACTGTCCAGAGAAGCGGCAAGTAGCAAGGGATCTCGTAATTGGGAAGGAGAGCAGTGTAGTGGTAATCTGCCCAATCTAGGCCTACAGCCTATAAATATTGTAACTGAGCTGTGTGGTGTTTGCACAGGCTTATTGGGGCTGGAGATTTACTACAACAGGAAGGCCCGACTGCTGAAGACAATAGCTACACAACTCACTGAACATGAATAAATCAAGCTGGTGCCTATATGGAGCCTTCACCCCTACATGCTAATATCTTAAGTTCTCTTTAACAATACAAAAGGAGAAACTTATACACCAACTCAGTCACAAACCCTTTGGTCTACAATGGTGTCCTGCCTGCAAGGTATGCTAGTGGCACAAAGCTTGGGAACAAGCAACCAGTATAAGGTTTGACTTAAGATCCACTCCATGACATAAAACCAGGAAGTGACACTACTTGGATGATAAAGTACCTGAGACTAGAGAGTCCAGGGACCTAGGGCAAAACCAAATACTACTGTAGAACCAATTACTGTTCTACTAAAAGAATGTAGTAAGAAAATGATTCCTAGTGACACTCTGCTATACTCATAAGCCAGCAGCGCCTTGCTCGGCCATCAGAGGGGCTTCCTCTTGCAGCAGCTGGGAACAATACAGAGGCTCATAGTCAGAGTGAGAGACCTTGAATACTCAACCCTAAATGGGGTTATCTCCATCAAATTCCTCCTCAGGTCTCAGAGAACCCTGTGAAAAGAGGAACCAGAAGAGTGTAAGAGCCTGAGTGGATGGAGGGCATGAAGAACCACGGCCCTGTAAACACACACAGACACAGGGCCTGCACCTGGCCTTTGATGTACATTATGGCTTCCAGTGTAGTGCTTTTATAGGATTCCCGAGTGTGTGAACAAGAGGGTCTATATCCATATCTATCCCTGTGCCTTTTCTTGGGCTTGTTTCCTTTTGTCATACTCAGATGTGTTACTTTTTCTTTTATCTTATTATATTTCATTTTATTATCACCCCTTAGAATCCTGGTGTTTTCTAACGAGACAGAATGGGGATGGATTCAGATAACAAGGGAGATGAGAGGACCTGGAAAGAGTGGATACAAGAGAAATCATAATCAGGATATATTATGTGAGGAAAAAAGAAAGTCTTATTTTCAACTTAAGAAGAAAAAAAGAATGAGTGAAGGGGAGCCAGCTGTAGCACACACCTTTAATCCCAGCGCTCTGGAGACAGGGGCAGGTGGATCGCTATTAAGTTCAAGGCTGCTCTGGTCTACATAGTAAATTCTAGGACAGCCAGGGCTATATAGAAGCCCTGTCTCAAAAGCAAAAAACAAAAATAAAAACCAACAGGAATACATGAAGGGCAAGGGTACAAATACTAATATTGGATTACATCGGAGGACAGAGGGCATGTCCAAGAGAATGAAGGCTTCTGAGAGACATCTGAGAACAACCAGAAGAGTTAAATACAAGAGCTATCTATATGTGACATCTAATATGAAAAGACAGTCATGGCCAGGGTCCCATTTCCAGCCCTGAAGACTGGGAAAACAGTTGGCTTCCCCAACTGACTGATTAGCACTATAGTACAGCAGGAAAGGCATTTTCTTAGTTTTGCTCCCAAGTTTGAGTGAACACAGTTCTAAGCCACTGAAAGGCATCAACCAAAATCTTCTGTACAGTGTTGTACAATGGCTAACAGGTATCTCAGACTGAATTTTTCCAAAGGACCTGCATTAAATTCCCAGCACTTGCAGGGCAGCTAACCATCTCTAACTCCAGCTCCAGGTGATTCGATGCCTTCTTCTGGCCTCCAAGGGCAATGGGCAAACATGGTGCACAAGCATACATGCGGGTAAAACACATGCTATAAACAAATAAATAAACCTTACATTTAAAAAGTGAAAATGGAAACAAAAATCAATAGTACTATTACAGAATTCTGGTTATATATCCAGTGAGGGTATACAATAGACACAGGTACACATGGGAATGTGTGCTAACATGCAAAGCTACTACAATTTCCACCCATAAACATTCTGATCAGATTATCATTCCAAAGAAATCCCCAGAAGACAGGGCACATTCTCGTACCCAAGTAAATGCAGGGCCAACTCCTGTTCATTGAGCATTTCCTCCAGGCCAGCTATTTTCCAGACATCACCTCAGACAATACTGTAATAATATAATCATCATCCCATTTTACAAATGAGAAAACTGAGGCTATAGAGTTGGCCAGAACTCACCAGGTAGGTTATCAATGGTGTGAACATTGAGATGTGACACTCAAAATTAAGAGAAAGAAAAAAACAAACGAGAGAGAGAGAGAGAGAGAGAGACACGCAAGTGAGTGCACGTGCACCAAAGAGTGGTGACAAGTAGTGTAAAAGCAGAGTCTTAGGAGAAAACTAGAAGCATTTACCTCAAACATCTCCAAAGGGCCCACCGTATAAGTGACCCTCCTTGTGTTGTGAACTGTGGCACATCTGTACCAGCTCTAACAGAGCCACTCACCATCTAGTCTCACAGAAAAGGAAGGATGCTGAGAACCCGAGGTGACACAGTAGTAGGGAAAAGAATGCTGTGAGCTACGATAAGAACCAAAATGGCTAGGAAAAGAGCAAAGCCACATGAAGTTACTGGGCTTTTTGTTAAATGTATTTGATTTCAAATACCTTATATACAGCTATTACTGAACAACAGCAGCAGCTCAAAAGGAACCTCCTAATAGAAGTGGCCATCCTACTTAGTCACTGTCCAGGCCAGGGACAAAGTCTCAGAAAGTTTGTGCTACTGCTATGCCCAGCTGGGAACAGGCACAGCAGGCCAGTACTCCCAAATGGGTGCTTAGACCACACCATTCACATTATCAAGCTGTAGCTCAAGGGAAAATTCTCCAGGTGCCAATTTTTATAGTAGACAGCAGTGCCTACATACTATCTTATGACTGACTTCTTGCCAAATGGTTAGAGCAAGAGACCAGATACCCACATAGCCAGAAATATGTCCTCTCCGGTCTTTTACAAAAGGTGTTTACTGATCCATGCATTATGTTAAGGGGTTGGGGGGCAATCCTGGTGAAATGAGCTGTAGGAATGTTGGGAAGTTCAGCCATAATCTTTCAAGGTTCACAGTGCCCAACAGCACAAGCTCTAAGAGACTAACACCAAAATTCCTTGGCTAGAACTAACCTCAGCAGGGAACAAACCCCTTAAATTATTATCTGTTTAGTTATTTGGTTTTTCAAGACAGTGTTTCTCTATATAGCCCTGGCTGTCCTGGAACTCACTCTGCAGACCAGGCTAGCCACTGAGCCATCTCTTCAGCCCCAGCCTTTTTCCCCCCTTCTGAGAAACACTTTTATGCCCTTTAATTTTCTGAAATACTGACCAAGTGCTGATCTGAGTAAGATAAAGACAGAACACCCTCACTAATGGAACCTAAGAACTAAGGTAACAAGCTTTACGAACCCGTAATACTTCATCTTTACAAAGAAAGGCATATTAGCCACCTCATTTTAACCTATTTTGTTTTCAAACATGAAATTAAAACACCAAAAACCAGCATTTGCAGAGTCCTACATAACGGGGTACTCTGAGAGCCAACCAGAATGGCAGAAGCTAAAGGTATAAACTACTGGCTTACAACCTAAGCATCAATTCCCAACTGCAGAAATAAAGCCTCAGTTCCTTTATAAGCCATTCTCAGTTATGTTCAAGAGTTACCAAACCAGTGTAGTACAGTAGAGCATATCTGTAATCCCAGCAACTCAGGAGGTGGCAGCAGAAACATCAGTAATTCATGGCCAGTCTGAACTACATGAAATCCTGTCTCAGGAAAACGAAAAATAACAGTAATTACAGAACCCCCACCTTTTGCTTTAACAGTATGCAACCACTGGTGTGCTTCATAATTACACCAAGAGTTACCAGTGCTGCCCATTCTTGACCCCAAAAGGTTTGTACTTTCATTTCAAGATACAGTCATGAACAGTCCTACTTGATAAAAACTTTTACCTCCTATTTATTCAAGACAGTAATAAAGTAAAATAAGGACCATACATTGTAGATTTCCTGAAAAGGACTGCATGTGTTTGTACGTGTGTTTAAGATGGGGGAGTGCGGGTGGGGGGTATGGAATAGAGGAGAATGAAGGGGGGAGGATGGGAGAAGCAGGCAGAGACAGACAAAAAGACTAAGACCTGCTTTGTAGCACAAGGTTGTCCAGAACTCATAATGTTGCCTAGGCTAGCCCCCTCCTGTCTAAGACTCTGGAGTACTGGAATTACAGGTGTGTGCCACAGGCCTACAATCTTTAATTCACCAGCAGAAGCGAATGCAACTGAAACTTGGCAAGTATCACTGTCCATGAGTCAAGAAAACTTTTTTTTTATGTGTATGGGTGTTTTGCCTGCATGTATATCTGTGTAGCATGTGCACACAGTATCTACAGAGTTCAGATCTCCTGGAACTAAAGTTACAAGCAGTTGCTAGCTGCCAGGTGTGTGCTGGGAATGAAACCAGTCTCCTATGGAAGAATGCTCTTAACCACTGAACCTCTTCTCCAGCCTCAAATTCAAGTAAACTCTTTAGAGGTACAAATGTATAATAAATTTCTATGATGCTCATTTTTAAATACATTATTACATTTAATAAATTTTTTGTGTGTACATACAAAGACATGAATATGTTAAGACCCATGTATGAAGGTCAGAGGACAACTTTCAGGAGTCCGTTCTCTTCCTCCACCATGTGCAGGACTGGGATCAAACTCAAGTTTTCAGGCTTGGCGGCAAGTGCCTTTACATGGTGAGCCATCTCACCTGAATCTAGGACTTTTAACCATCTAGATTTGGTTCTGTCTGTAGCTCTGGAGCCCATCCCCCGTAAGTCATGGGTCCTCATCTAGAAAACAGCAGTAAATATAGGTTCTCTTTATTTGCTGCTGATGGCTCTAGAGAAAAGCATTGTCTCATACATAAAGGACTTCACACAATGAAGATGATCGTTTACCAGCAAAAAGATGTTACTGGTTCATCATATTTACCACAAGCTCTTTAAATACACTTCTCTACTGCATTTAAAGAAATCTGTAGTTACTCAGAAGGCTAAAGCAAGAGGCTCACTAGAGTCTAGGAGCTGAGATCTGACCTGGACAACATACTGAGACTATGCCTCTTGAAACGTGAACTTGTAGGCTGGAGAGATGGTAGCTGGGTGGTTAAGAGCACTGACTACTTTTCTAGAGGTCCTGAGTTCAAGTACCAACAACCACATGGTGGCTCACAACCATCTGTAATGGGATCCAATGCCCTCTTCTGGCACGCAGGTGCACGTGCAAATAGAACACTCATAAACATAATATAAATAAGTCTCTAAAAAAAAAGTGAACTTTTTGATCACAGAGCATGCCTAAAATGCTAGCAATATTCAGAAGCTGAGGCAGGAGAATCACAAATTTGAGATCAGCCTAGTATATAGAGCCAATTTGCTATCAGTCTTGGATACACCATCATCTTGTTTCAAAGAAGGAGAGAAAGAGATAGAGGGAGGGAGGAAACAATTTTTTTTTTCAAATAAAAAGCACAGGCATTATAAAATACCACCATGACAGTTTAAGTACCACAGCACAGGCTAAAATATACCTGCGTTTGATTGTCCAAAAGAAAAAAAAAATTAACTTTCCTTAAAATTTTATTATGTGTGAGCAAGAGAGTGAGTGCAGGTGGGAGAGAGGTTCCTGATGTGTCACACCTAAAGGACACAAAGCAGACACTTTGTGGAGTCAGTCTCTTTCCATCTTTATATAGGTTCTGGGAACCACATTCCAATCACTAGGCTTACATGGCAAGTACTCTTCTTGACCTCCTGAACCATCTTGCAGTCCCTAACACTTTTTACATGGTTTGTTATACATAGAGTTTACTGTAAAATTTCCCATGTCACTAAGTGTGATAGTGTATGCCTATAATACTAGCACTTAAAATTAAAAGGCTGAGGCAGGAGGATCCAGAGTTCACATAGAAAATTCCAAGCCAGTCTGAAGTAATCAGCCTCAAAAACAAAAAACAGACAAACCAAACAAAAAATAAATTAAAAAAACCTACCTTCATAAATATATGAATTGCCAATGATGTATGTTTAAAAAACATCTACTTGCCTGAATATTTATTTCTTTTATACTGTTCAATCATGAATCCATGGTGTTAAAAGATTCTAAACTATTTTATTTGGACATATTAAGAGAAAGTTTCAGCCAGGCGTGGTGGCGCACGCCTTTAATCCCAGCACTCGGGAGGCAGAGGCAGGCGGATTTCTGAGTTCGAGGCCAGCCTGGTCTACAAAGTGAGTTCCAGGACAGTCAGGGCTATACAGAGAAACCCTGTCTCAGGAAAAAAAAAAAAAGAGAGAGAGAAAGTTTCCAAAATGCATAGCCAATATCATACTTATAACACAAAGTTCCCTGCTTCTTACAAAGTGCTTAACACTTCAACATAGAACAAGAAAATAGTATTTCACCAACATCTGACACCATCTGACTCTCTGCCACTCCAGAACTGCCTGTGGTGGGTGAAGAGCAGTTTCTTCTTCCTCTTGCTACCGTCCTCCAGGCACCTTCCCTCTTCCTCTGTGTGCTCTCGCCCATCTTAAGTAACAAAGGCAATCATCACTCAGATGCTGCCTGGCCCCTAGTGGAGTGGTTTATGCGTACATGGACACTCCCCTTGGTGAACTTCAAGTACTCTGAGGCTTCCCTCTCTATCAAGCACACTCTTCTCCACCCACTACTAACCCTAGAAACACAACTAAAATGCACTTGATGGATTCACAACTTAGTCCCCAAAGATATGGCTTGTATCACTAGTTCAAGTAGCAGCTGTTTCTCACTGTCTAGGGCTCTCTGCTCACTCTCCTTGCATCCCCTCCCTCAAATTTCATCTTGTGCTCAGAACACACACCTCACCTACCCCAGCCCAATTTCCTCTTGGAGGCCTGAGAGAAGACCCTCAAGAAAACAAAGTTCAGGCTGGGCAGTGGTGGTGCACAACTTTAATCCCAGCACCTGGGAGGCAGAGGCAGGCGGATTTCTGAGTTCGAGGCCAGCCTGGTCTACAGAATGAGTTCCAGGACAGCCAGGGCTACACAGAGAAACCCTGTCTCAGAAAAAAAAAAAAAAAAGAAAAAAGAAAAGAAAAGAAAACAAAGTTTAATTTTTCCTTCTGTCTCTATCCCAGCCTTCACTGCTTTAGATATATTTAACATAAATACTTCAGCCATTTATTTCTTTAATTTTTAAGATCTGTCTATCTTGCTACTGGGTCGTAGACTAATAGTTATCTTAACAAGGTTTCACCTTGTTTAATGTATTCAAAAATGTCTCCTTCCTCAGAGTAGCCCCTTACACCCTTTCAAGACAATGTGATGGTACATTTCATGTAACCAAATATGAATGCCATCTTACTCTTTGATCATTTAAGTCAGAACCATTAGAAACTACCCCTCCTTGTGTCATATATGTGTAAATGTGAGAGTACTCTCCTGCATCTCCTGGGTAAAAAGCGGAAAGGGACAGCAGGGACAAAGTGCTCAAGTGCACAAGATCCTTCTGATAAGTCTGCTCTGGTTAGCAACACAGTGAGTAAATATCTGACAATCCAGAGAAGAGAAAAGAAATGGAAGAAGGAGGAGGAGGAGGAGGAGGAAGGGGAGGAAGGGGAAAAGCCATCTTCTTTTGGGTTCCATCTTGTAAACCTCTGGATGTATAAGATACTACAGGTCTTTTTGTGGTCTTAATAATTTGCCCCACATCTAAGAAAAAAAAATCTACAAGTTCACTCAGAACCAGCAAAGCTGAAGTCTTCCAGTTACCAGTGTCAGAGGATAAACTTGAGGACGACACCTGCCTGGTATGATCTACATCTCATGTGATTACAGACTTCTGGCTCAAGCACAGCAAGATTACTACAGCAAGGGAGCTCTACTTTGCACAAGTGTACTTAAACCACTGTTTCAACACTTTTCATCAGTAAGATTTTTAAGAAAATAAACATCAAACAACTTGTCATTTAAAAAGAAAAGTGACTTTTCCCTACCTACCTGTGAATTATTTATTTACTCCTTCCTACTGCTCAACAAATTTTAAGTCAACAAAAATCTTCTGAAAAATGATGGAGGGAGAACACTCCCTTCTCGTTTCTACATTAATGTTACGCATCTCCTTTCATTACTAGATTTCAGGAACACTATTCAAACTGAAGCCATGAAGTCTAAGTTTTGTTTCAAAAGCAGAAATATTTTTTAATACACTTGTATAAAGTCACATAAAGAGTTCCACAACTTGAACATCTGTATCTAGCGCCAATCTGCAGGCAGCAATGTAATTTGATTTGGACCCTTGATTTTCAGATGCCGCTACAAGTACGTGAAGTACTAGCTGCACTGAGCCGGCATTGTTCACAGCAGCATAGGAGTTTTTATTTCGAAGGAGAGCTTTTAGGGAAATACAAATAATTGGCAAGGTTATCAGAGCTGTCCAGAAGTACTCTGAATTACTGAATGAACAGAAAAGTCTTGGGGACCTGATCCGATCACCTAAGAAAGTTTGCATGGGAGCTATTTTGTGAGTCGGGGAAAAGATTTAAGAGTATCTTGCTTTTCTCTTTCCCTGAAAGATTCAAAATCCTTAATTTTTTAATTTTTCATCTCCAGTGTAAAGCCATCCCAACCTCAAAGGCAGACTGGAGCCCAAATGGACTTTTAAAAGCCTGCTAGCTTCTTTTTAAGGTTACGTATGTAAATGAAAGACACCACAGCAACTTTGATGACAACTCGCACATGAGGTTTGGGGTTTTGAAAAAAAAAAAAAAATTAGGTGATCAAAAAAAAAAAAAAAATCAAGAGTTTCTAAATAACCACTAAGCGTTTTCCCGAGCAACACATTCCAAGAAACTTCTCCGTCGCAACTCGTAAGAAGGCAGCAGCTGTGTCTGCGACTGCACCGCCTAGAGTGGGGGTCCGATCCTGAAAGCCCTCATTACCTCTGGTCGCATTCTCTTACTCCAAACCTCCAAGGTCCCCTCCGCTGTCATCCCGGCCGGCCACGCGTGCGGACACTCGGCCGCGCCCCCGCTTCACTTTTCCTCCCCGGCAGGGAAGCGCATCCCAAGGCCCGGGACAGAGTCTCCGGCCACTGCGACCCTCAGCCCCCTCCCTGCCGCGGACTCTGACAGCGAGCCTAGCCCCAGCCTCACCTGTGTTGTCATTCGCGGAGAAGCCGGGCGAGCTGAGTTTGGCTCGTTTGGGGTTGGGCGGTCCGTCCAGCAAGTTCTCGGCCATCTTCACCTGCTCGCGGAAACAGCCCTGAGCGCGGGCGGCGCGACGCGGCCCGGACGGGGGTCGGGCCGGCGGCTGCGAGCAAGCGAGCCAGCGAGGAGCGAGCGCAGGAGCGCGGGCCGGGCCGCGGAGGGCGCAGGCCGGGTGGGGGAGGCGGCGGCCAAATCTCAGCCTCAGCAACAGCGCCCCGCAGCGCTCACCGCCCGCCCCCGGCCGCCGCCGCCGCCGCCGCCGGCCGCGGCCCCCTCATCCCCTGCCCGCCTCCCGAACGCGACACTCCGCGGCCCGGGCACCCAAGCGGCCCGGCCGCCTCCGCGGGCCCGGCTGGCAGCGACGGCGCCCGGCCCCGCGGCTCAGGCGGCGCCCGGGAACATGGTGGTACCGCCGCCGCCTCGCCGCCCCCCCCGCGCGCGCCCCACTTAATGAATTCGCCCGCGGCCGGACGACCGGGGGGCTTTGGGCTCCGCCGCCGGCCCGCGGCCCGCCGCCGCCGTGAGGAAAAACAATGCGCCGAGCGGGGCCGCCGCCGCGCCGCGGCCCCCCCACCCCGTGCCGCCGCCGCCGCGGCCGCCGCGGCCGCCGCCGCCGCCGCCGGGCTCCGGGAGGCCGAGACGAGAGGCGAGCGGGGCCGCCGGGGCGGGCGCCGAGGGCCGGGCGGAGCGGGCCGGCCGGGTGGAGCGGGGTGCGCGGGCGGTTGTGGGGCCCGGGACCGGCGGGGCCGAGTAGATCGCGCTCGAAGCCCCGGTCGGATCCGCGACAAGATGGCGGCTGTTGATTCCTCAATTAAAAAAAAAAGAAAGTTTTTTTTCTTCTCTTTCCAGAGCCTGACCGGGGAGGGGGAGGGGGCGGGGCACGCCTGTACGTCACCCCCCGCGGCGTCACCACGCACGGCCCCCGTCCCGCCCCCTCCACCTGCGCCGGCCGCGGCGGAAAGAGCCGAGCGAGCTCGGGTGGAGGGGTCGAAGGCACGGCGGCGGTGCGTGAGGAGGCGACGGGCTGCGGCGCTAGGCCCGGCCTGCGGGACGCGAAGTGCGCAGAGCAGAGCAGACGGCCACTTTTGTTCTGACGCTGTCAGTAACGCGGCTCGACTCGAGCCTAGGCCCCCCCTCAGGCACGGAGTCCACTCTGATCCGGGCCCAGCCCGTCCGGTCCCGCCCCGGCAGCTCTGCCTTTTCGCAGCTAGCTCTTCGACTCCTTGCTTGCGAGCCTCCCGGGTGACATCGGACTAGGAAGACGCCACCGCAACCTGCGTCTCTTCCCCTCGCCCTATGCTAGGGATGGCGAAGTGGCGCCTGCAGGTTACAGAAGGTCCTCGGGTCTGTGTGCAGATGGGGAAACTGAGGCAGGAAGGAGCAAAGCAACTTTTTCCAAGATCACCGAGGGAGAAAATGACAGGCCGAGAGTCCACCCCTTGTTCTTCCCAAGTTTGCAAGGGTATCTCAGGGCTCTTGAGCGCCCACTCCCATGCCCCCCAAAAAACGATAGGGCCAGGCCCAACGCTGTCACCTGAAGGGAGAAGGGCCCAGGTACCAAGACCAAGGGCTTCGATCTCCAAGGGGTGCTCCTCACTCCGGACAACCACCCTGGCTTTGGCAGGTACCCAGAAAAATGTAGGGTCACAGGGAGACCCTCTCAGTTGGGTGTGCCACACACCTCCTCAAAAACTAAAGTGTTCCCATCTCTGTTAACACTCTCAAACCTGCCAGCTTGACTCGGAAGTCCTTATCTTCCAGGTATCAGCAGCACCTCTATTTCCTAAGCGAGAAACCTGTGAGTCAGACCCCTCCCTCCCCATCCACCCACGATGCAGCCAGTCTCCCCCACATTCTTTACCTGAAGAATGAGCTCCTCCACCTTACACCGCAGCCACCTAGTGTGTTGTCCATCATGGTGCCTGCCGTCCTTTGACTGAGGCAACTTCTTACATAAACTTTTCTTGTGTTTCACGTTGTTCTGCACACAGCCACAAAATTACCTTTCTGGGGGGAAAAATCTCCCTCGGTGATCTTAGAAAAAGTTGCTTTGCCTCCTTCCTGCCTCAGTTTCCCCATCTGCACACAGACCCGAGGACCTTCTTTAACCTGCAGGCGCCACTTTGACATCACTAGTATAGGGCAAGGGGACTAGGTGCAGGCCTACTTGCAACAAATGGCTCCTATACAAAGAAAAAGAAAAACACTAAGAACATATATAAAATAGACAGACACATGTATATAACAATGGTTGGGCCAGGATTGAGTGACGCACATTTATCTTAACTGTTCAAAACTTGTGCTACCCACACCTGTTTCATCTCTCCCTTCTGTCCATCACTCTGTCCCCATCAGCATCCTACACTCACCAAGTTGCTCTCATCATCTGAAATATTTTATACTTATGTCAACACTATTCACAGTCCTGAAAACACCTGTCACGAGCACAATAATTCAGTCTCCAAAACATGGTCCAAATCTCAGTTGTTCCAGGAAGTCCCTCTAACATTTTAGGGCCTCAGAGATTACTTCTGGGCAAAATTCAAGGGCACAGTATTAATACATTGTTCAGTTCATTTATGTT
Organism: Mus minutoides; assembly: GCA_902729485.2. NCBI lineage: Eukaryota > Metazoa > Chordata > Mammalia > Rodentia > Muridae > Mus > Mus minutoides. The sequence continues at coordinate 5,317,303 of LR756420.1, forward strand.
TTTATTCATCAAATATTGTTCTTAAGACTCTTCAGAGTATTGCCACTATATTAATTCCCTGGGAAAAACCATAAAGAAGTCCCTGTGTGCTCTATTTGAGAAGTTAATGTAACAAGCATAGAAAATCATAACCAGAATATTCAGCAGTCCATCTTCACAGGAGTTGAGAAAAGTAAGTGGGCACAGAGAGACAGAGGACCAGCATCACTGCATCTGAGGTGCCCTGGGTGTTGGTCTCACTATAGGGCATTGCATTCATGGAGTGTAGGGGCTATGGTTGTTAACTTTATGACTGAATGGGTGGATACAGTGTCAGACCCCCCCAATTCGGAGGCCTCTGGACATTAAGAAAAGTAGGTGATTCTGGTGGCCTACTCCTCTTTTGAATGGACAAGGTGTCTAGTCACCTAGAAAATCCAGGGCCTTCCCCCAAAGGAAACTATTGGTAAACACATTGTCTACTAGCCTGTCCCTGGCCTTGAGTTATTCCCCTGTTGTGAGCAGGTACTGGGTCACACTCCAGTTTACAAAGGGGGCTGAGAAACCTAGTCCCTACAATTTGGAGTAAGCATGGCAGGACTCAACCTGGTCACAGTTCTTAAACCCCAGACCTCTAGCTCTCCTTTGTCCTTGTTCCCAGTCCTGAAACACCGGCTCCACAGAAACATTTCTATTTGTTCTCACCTGTATGGTTTTGATCATTTCCTCTGGTACTTGCTGATACAGGTTTTCCTGTCTATTTCTCCCTTTAGTCTGAGTCTCCTCAGAGAACACCAGATGGGGGACATGGGTAAGAAAAAAAATGAGGAGGCATGGGTCTTGCATGCCTACTTTTAGCTGGGCATCACTGTCAAGTTGAGAACGTCTTGAAATCTATCAAGCCACTGCCACACCCCTTCTTCCCCAGCCCAGAAAAGGACAAGCCACAAAGGAGGTACCTTCTCTTCTCACAATCTGTAGCGACAGAGACCACATTAAATGAGGGAGGAATCCATAATTACAGAAGGCTCAGGCTAGGGGCACAGAAGAGTAACAATGTGGAATAAATTAAGGACAATTTCCTGAGAAAAGTTCATTTGCCTTTATCTACTGATGAATGTATAAACCTCTCTGTCCAAATAGTGTTAACAGTATTGGGTCATAAAAAGGAAGAATATGTTATGTTGACAACTAATAAAATAGGAAAGAATTCCATGCGCAGTGGTGGCAGAGGCAGAAGGATCTCTGTGAGTTCAAAGCCACTCTGCTCTACAGAGCAAGTTCCAGGACTGCCAAAGCTACACAGAGAAACCCTATCTCAAAACAACAACAACAACAATGAAAAAGAGAGAGAGAGAGAGAGAGAGAGAGAGAGAGAGAGAGAAGGAAGGGAAAAGGAAAGAAAAGAAAAAAGAAAAGAAAAGAAAAAGAAAAAAAGAAAAGAAATAGTACAAAATGCCATGAGTGGGTGTTCCCTGAGAACCATGGGTAATGGGGACGGGAAATGATGGCTGAAGACAAACTTCCAGATCACTTGGGTGTGATGACACATATTTATAATCCCAGCCCTTGCAGGGATGTAGAAGCAGAAGCTTAAAACTGTATAACAAATGGGAGGCCAGCTTGGGCTACTTAAGTGAGTCTCAGGCCAGATTGAGCTACAGCAACAACAACAAAAGAGAGTGAGTCCCTCCCTATCTCACAACAAAACAAAATACATATAGCTGAACAATGCTAGCAATAACTGGACCTTATAAATCTGTTGATCTACAGATATTACAATCTGATAATGTATAGAATAGATAATGTGATGAAGTATGGATGAAATAAGATTGGCTAGGAATTGGGCTCAGTGGATAAAGCAGTTATCACACAATTTTGAGGCTTGGGTTTGGCTCCCCAGAACCCAGGCAGGTGTGGTACTGTATCAGGAAGCTGAAACCAGGTGATCTCTGGATCAAATTGACTATCTAGAGTAGCCAAATGTGTGAGCTTCAGGCTTAGCAAGAGACTCTACCTTACTAAATATATTGAAGAGTGTTAAGTTTCAAACCCAGGACAAGCAGCTGAGGTGCCTATTTAACATATCAAAGCCAACCTGGACTCCAGGTACTCCTAGCATCCTTCAGTCCCTACTGGATATGAGGGCCATACCACATCTGAATATTCCAGCCCAGGGGCTGGGCTGATCTTCCCCAGAGGTTCTCACCTGTATAACCCAGTCCCTTAGGTTACCTACTCTTTTTTGTACTATCCTTTTGTACCTTTGGCCTACTGGCTGCTGTACCTTTTTCCCCCTCTATCCTCTCCCCTCCCCTTCTCCCCATGTGGTTCATGGTCATGACCACTCTGGACCCTCGGATGTCTCTACCCCTAGCTATGCTCTCCCACATCTCCCCATCTGTAATAATCTTTCTCCTCCACCACACCCAGGACCAGTCATGTTCTTTTCTTTCCTTTTTATTCCTTTTCTTCATTCAGAGAGGATTTACTGTCAACCTCTGACCTCCACACACATCCACACCTATGTGTATGCACACCAACTCACATACTTGAATGTGTATACACACACATACAAAAGCAATTGGAACTGGTAGTCACTGAAGCCAATGGCAGTCAGAGGTGGATTCATCACTCAGTTCTGAGTACCTCTGGATATTTTAAGGTTTTTATTACATGTATTTGTACACCTGAGGGGTGTAGGTCAGAGGGTAATGTGTAGCAGTTGTTCCCTCCTTCCATGCATCCATGTTGGTTCCAGTGACTGACAGGGTTTCTCTGTGTAGCCCTGGCTGTCCTGGAACTCACTTTGTAGACCAGGCTGGCCTCGAACTCAGAAATCTGCCTGCCTCTGCCTCCCGAGTGCTGGGATTAAAGGCGTGCGCCACCACGCCCGACAAGGATTTTTAAATATTAAAATCTAAGTCTTTTTACTCACAAACATCGCTAAGCATTTTAAATTTTTTCTTTTGTCTTTTGTCTTTCAAAAAAAGCTTCATGATATTTTTTCCTGTTGGGATTTGGACATCTCTGGCTGATCCAACAAATTTACTTATTAGTTCTAATCTCACTAATCATTTAATATAGAACCTCTTGAATGTCTATTAAGGTGTTTCTCTCTCCCCCCTCTCCCTCTCTCTAGGGTGTGTTGTTTCTCCCTTTCTCCATCCCTTCCTCTTCTCTCTCTCTCTCTCTCTCTCTCTCTGTCTCTCTCTCTCTCTCTCTCTCTCACACACACACACACACACACACAGAGTCTCACTGTGTAACTTAGTCTGACTTTAGGCTCACAATCCTCCTGCCTCTGCCTTCTCATTGCTAGGATTATAAGTGTGTGCTACCACATCTGGCTCTTGTTTTTAAACAGTCTTTATTGTTCCGGATTATAGACTGAGCAATAGAATAGAATAGAATAGAATAGAATAGAATAGAATAGAATAGAATAGAAAAAATAAGCTCACAGTGGGAGAATGGGAAAGCCCAGAGTGGAGACATGGAATCCATCTTTGACCTCCTCAGTTTGTTGCCTACAGCATCCTGGCCTCAACAATACTTTGACTGTCCAAGAATCTCCAGTTCCCTAATTTCTAATCTTTTCGCTTCTTGATAAGTTTAGATTTCATTGTCTGCTATGACAAACACTGGTCTGCTCATAGACTCAACTCCTTCTCCCTCGCTCATGTGATTACACTAGCTTGAACCACACTGGAGCTAAATCTGGCTACTTTTCACCTGAGCACTGAGAAAAATGATATGAGCAGTTGTCAAGTATGGCAGTATACTCCTGCAATCCCAACAGTTGGGAAGGTGAGGCAGGAGGATCCCTGTGAGCCTTGGCTACATAGTGATTTCCAGATTGTCTTCAGCTACATAGCAGGACCTTGTCTCAATGGGAGTGGGAGAGCTGACTGGTATCCTTATCACCAATAGTCACACATCTGCAGTGGGCCACTCAGACTGCTGGACAATCCTGGACCATCCTAAGTGCATGATCATTCAGTCTCCTCAGCTGAAGCCTCCGGCATCTCCTTCCCCTTTCTTACTTTCAGCCCACAGTTTGTTTATTATATTGATGAGTAAACTAGAACAACCAAGACACAATTTTCACAGGTTTCCCACAATGTAATTGCTTATGACTCCACAGTGTGCCCGTCTTCCTGTTTGTGCCATCTGAAAACCCAAACCCTCAGGTTAGATATCTAGCCGAATGCATAGAGTTGTTGAGGATGATCCTGATTGTCCTGCCTCTAATCCCTCATCCTTCAAGAGCCAGGATTAAATGTGTAGGTGACCCCATGAACTGCAAAAGAAATTTCAAGATAGCGTTAAATCTAGACCATGGCACGGTTGCTGCTCAGTGCTCTTAGATAGTTCTATAGTGAAAAGGAACAGAAAGACATGGAAATGTACAATTTGGAGAGCAAAGCCTTGTGAGTAAGTCTGAAAGAAGACAAATGGGTGTAAAGAAAATGGATGCAACTATTAAAGAGGTCAGCATAATTTGGGAGAACACTCATAGTTTGCTCTGAGCCAATCAGAAAGGTTCCTTGAGGTCCAGAGTCCACCCATCAAAGGAGAGGGACTCAACTAAGAATGTTACTGAGCATGTTCCCAGCTTGTAAACAAGCACACAGATAAGTATTTCTTTCCCAGCGTCAGCCACTAAGGAGTACTAAGGAATACACAGCCACTAAGAGCTGTGGCAGAATAGGGCCAGACAACATCTCAAGCTGGCAGCATAACTTTTCAGCATTGCCCATGTGGCAGTCAGGCATGGTAAATGCAAGAGTAATAGAAAGAAGAAAGCTCCCAACAGGTTTCCAAAAAAGCTAGGCCCAGCATAGCAGTGTCAGAATCTCTGGAGAAGGCCCCGAGAAGCTGTGAAAGTAGAGCCTAATCTGAAATGGAGATCCTGGGATGTTGGAGATACCAGGACCACAGTTTGCCCATTAAGAAAAGTTGCAGGCACAAAGTGGAACCAGAGACAGGCTACATGTGCTACCAGTAGTAAAAGAGAAGGGCCAGGATGTCCAAGCCATTGGAGCCAGACAATGCTAACAAGAGCTCCAGATGCTAGAGGTGATGCTATACGGAGTTTGAAGTTTGTCCTCCTGGGTCTCCTTTCTGCTTTGGCCTGATCTCTTCTTGCTATGCCCTTATCTCTCTTTTGGAATAAAAATGTAGGTAACTTTGCTTTTGATTTTTACAAAGGCTCACAGATACAAGTCTGCCTTAACTCTCAGAAGTGACTTTGGACTCTTGAATGATGTTGAAATTGTTAAGATTTCCAGGCATGGTGGTATACACCTGTGTTGTAACTGTCCTCCAGGTCAAGCAACTGTCAACCCTGGTGGGTTCAGCTGCACACTCTTGCAAGGGCGTCATCCCCAGTGGGCTTGTTGACTGTTGCACACCCTCATGAAGGGTGAGGAGGCTTAGGAGACCGACATCTGAGTACCTGGTCTCTCCCTACCACACCTGGTGTGTGCTATTCTGACTTAAATTCATGTGACCTTGGGGAGGAGCTGAAGTAATAGGCTGAGGAAGACTAGGGAAGGGAGACTCCGTTTAACTGGCTACTGTGGGAGGAGCCCTCAAAGCCCTGCAAGTGACCCCTGACTTATGCTCTGTAAGGAAGCCCAATAAACTCATTGCTTCCTCCAGCATGAACTCTGGTAAGACTGTGCCTCTGTCATTGGGGCCCTCGGAGAAGGGGGAGATGTTATGGCTCCTCCAGAGGTAAAAGCCCAAAGACTGGGGCTTCAAGGTCATCTTTGATGACACAGCAAGTTTGAAACCAGCCTGAGCTATTAAATAAACAAACAAACAGAGGTTGGCACTATGAAGATAGCCCAGCAGTTAACAGCACTAGTTACTCTCAGAGCAACCCAGAGGTCCTGAGTTCAATTCCCAGCACCCACATGGCAGCTCACAACCATCTATAAGTCTAGTTCCAACGGATCCAACACTCTCCCACATATATACATTGCAGGCAAAACACCAGTGCATATAAAACAAAAATAGATAAATCATAAAAAGAATAATAATAAAAACCAGGGGTGGGGCTGGAGAGATGCAGCTCATGGCTAGAGGACTTGCCTAGCATGCAGCCAGCCCTGGGTTCAGTCTACCAACAGCACAGGAAGCAGGGCAGAGTGGCACATTTCCAAAACCCCGCACTGGGAGATAGAAGCAATGGGACCAGAACTTCCAGGTCACTCTCAGCTACATAGCAATTTCAAGACCAGCCGGATCTGCAGGAGTCTCTGTCTTTTTTTAAAAGATGAGTGAATTTGGAGAGATGGGTCAGAGCTTAAGAGTGCTTGCAGCTCTTCCAGAGAACCTGAGTTCAGTTCCCAGTACCCATATCAGACGGTTCACAACAGCCCATAACTCAAGCTCCAGGGGACCCAACACCCTCTTCTAGTCTCCAAGAGCACACACCACATATACACATACACACTCATAATTACAAATAAAACAAACCTCTTAGTCATGAGCTCCAGGACAGCCAGAACTATACAAAGAAACCCTGCCCTGAAAAACAAAATAAACAAACAAAAACCCAAATAAATAAATAGACTCTCTTAAAGAGTAGTAAAATTAAAATAAGAGACAGAAGAGTAGAAAATGGAGAAGAAACAGAACTATTAGGAAGAATTTAAATTCTTATATTTTTACATGTATGAGTGTTTTGCATATATGTGTGTATTTGTAGCACATGTATAGAGGTCCAGGAGAGGGTGTTGGGTCCACTGGAACCAGAGTTACAGTCAGTTGTGAGCCACCATGTGGTACTAAAACTGAACCAGGGTCCTTTTACAAGAGCACCAAGTGTTCTTTCTTTTTTTTTTTTTTTTTTTTCTAATAAGAAATTTTATTTCATGTGCATTGGTGTCAGATCTCCTGGCACAAGGGTTACAGACAGTTATGAGCTAGCATGTAGGTGCTGGGGATTGAACCTGGGTCCTCTGGAAGAGCAGACAGTGCTTTTGGCCACCGAGTCATCTCTCCTGCCTACAACCAGTGTTACTAACGGCTGAGCCATCTCTCCAGCCCTCTGTTGGGAGTTTTGAAATTGGAACAAATATATTTTGCATTATAAGATGCCTATGAGCATATAAGGTCCATGACTAAATGTGATATGTGTGAGATTGCTCTGCTCGGTGGTACAGGTACCTACTACCAACCCTGATGATGTGAGTTAGATCCCTGGGACCCACATAGGGGTAGGAGAGAACCAATTCCTGAAAATTGTCCACTGACCTCCACATGTGCACAATGGAACACACATGCATACAAAATAAAAAAAATTAAAAATTATATATATGGGTGTCAAATTGACAAGGGGTATACTTGTAAAGGTTAATCATCATTGTCAACCTGACTTGATTTGGTTTCAATAAGACACACACTTATTGATATGTCTATGAAGAAATTTCCAGAGAGGTTTAATGGAAGAGGGAAGACCTACCCTGAACATGAGTGGCAGCATCTCACAGGATGAGATCTTGTGCTGAACAAGTGGGAAGAGGAGCGAGGTAGCTGAGGACCAGCATTTCCTGCTCTCTCTCGGCTTCCTGACTGCAGATGTAGTGTGAGCAGCTCCCTCGTGCTCCTGCTGTCTTGCCTTCCAGCCATGATGAACTGTATCTTCATACTGAGAAAATTCTTCAAAATACATAACAAAATATAACTTATTCTAGGGCAAGGATTGGAAAATCACAAATCTATGCATAACTGGGTATGCTTGGCATAGGGAGTGGCACTATTAGGAGGTGTGGACTTGTTAGAGTAGGTGTGGCCTTGTTGGAGGAAGTGTGTCACTGTGAGCATAGGCTTTAAGACCCTCTTCCTAGCTGCCTGGAAGCCAGTCTTCTCCTGCACCATGCCTGCCTGGATACTGCAATACTCCCACGTTGATGATAATGGACTGAACCTCTGAACCTGTAAGCCAGCCCCAATTAAATGTTGTCCTTTATAAGAGTTGCCTTGGTCATGGTGTCTGCTCATGGCAGTCAAAAGTTGTATTTGTTTCCGTTGTATTGGAGTGTGGACACACAAGTTCATTATGGATGCCTATGGCTGTTTTCACACTACAACAGAGCTGAGAAATTTCAGCAGAGAACAAATTACCCAAAAACCTTAAAATGTTTAATATCTGCCTTTATAGGAAAAGCTTCCTGGCACCTGCTTTGGGGTATAGTTCTAAGACTTCTAAGGCTTGCATGTTAATTAGATGCCAAGTGTCAAAGTAGTGTCATAGTCTATTCCAGCAGAACTGTTATTCCAATGTGGCTGGCATTGCTCTATGTAGCTCTTCTTCCAGGCCCGAGCATTCAGTCCTCTTGGTGAGAGAAGTCACTCTCTGAGAAGACTGGGAGTACCCCACTCCACCCAGGAAGAACTGGCTCTCACTCACTGATTCATGGAATCGCTCACCCTTTGAGCTCCATGGGTCTTCTCTCTCCTCAGCCTCTCCCTCCCCAGTGTGAACCCCACGAGTATCATCTACTGCAGGGTTGAAAATTCTATTCCTGCCTCACCTTGGTAAGGCCACTGTGTTCTTTCAGTATCCATCATGGCAAGATGTAGAAAGTCCACATTTTTCTAGATAGAATTCCATTCTCAGTGTTCCACTAAAAACTGCACTTGGTAAGGGCATCGGAGTCCACAGATTGCAATAGTTAAACATCTAATCAGTTGTTTCTAATTTGATACATGGGTATACTTGTAGGTGCAGGTGCATTGCACCTGTGTACATGCCTGGAGAGGTCAGGGGTCAATGTCAGTACCTCCTAAGTCATTCTTCATCTTCCTTTTGAGGCAGGATCGCTCAACTGCACTGATTCACCTCACTGACTCAGCTAGTCTAGCTGGCCAGGAAGCATCCAAATATCCTCTTGGCTCTGCCCCTCCAGAGTTTGGTTTACAAATGCCCCTGAGATGCACAGATATAGCTTTTCTGTGGATGCTGGGACTGAACTCAGGTCCTCCTGCTTGGGCTGCAAGTGCTTTCCCAACAGAGCCTTCTTCCCCCCCAGCCTCTCAGCCGACCCATGAGCAGCCTCCCACAGAATGACTACCTCGTTCTTGAAGGCCTAGCTTTTCTCATGCCTCCCGCTCAGGCTCCTCTGATGATGTTTTATCTTCATTCTGAGCTCAGTATGCTGGGATGCTACAGGGCTCAGTCCTTTCCTTTATGTATAGATTTCCTCCTTTCATTTCTTAGACAAAGACTCTGTCTTAGCCATGTTCTATAGCTATGAAGAGACATCATGATCAAGGCAACTCTTATAAATGAAAGCTTTTAATGGGTCTGGCTTACAGTTTCAGAGGTTTTGTGCATTATTGCCATAGCAGGGATCATGGTGGCACACACACAGAGTAGCTGAACAGATGAACAAGAACAAAAGACAGGTGTCAGGTCAGTAGCACATTTTAACCTGAGCATGTAGAAGGCCGTAACTGCCGTTCCCTGAGGAAAAGGGGACAGAAAAGCAGCTGGGAGGGAAGAGAGAGGTCATATGGTGACACAGTCATCGAGGTTCCAGTCCAGGGCCAGCTTCTCAGGATAGGGGAGGTCTCCCTTCTGACCTTGGTTTACTGAGAGTTATCAAAGAATGTTGAAGGGTCAGCAAACTGGCTCAGTGGGTACAGGGGCTTGCTGCCAAAGCCTGATGACCCACACAGTGGAAGGAGAAAGCCAACTCTCACCAGTGTCCTCTCTGTCCCCCACATGCACACCTGTAAATGCACACACACACACACACACACACACACACTGGATGTAATACAAAGTTGAAACAAAAAAGAATGTCAGAGTCAAGTGGTGGCATGTGCCTTTAATCCCAGCCTTCGGGAGGCAGAGGCAGAGGCAGAGGCAGAGGCAGAGGCAGAGGCAGAGGCAGAGGCAGAGGCAGAGGCAGAGGCAGAGGCAGAGGCAGAGGCAGAGGCAGAGGCAGAGGCAGGTGGATCTCTGAGTTTGAGGTCAGCTGGTCTGCCGAGTGAGTTCCAGGACAGCCAGGGCTACACAGGGAAAGCCTGTCTGGAAAAACTGAAACTAAACAAAAGTGACAAAGAGCCAGATGTGCTGGTGCAAGTCTACAATCCCAATACTCAGGAGCTGGCAGCAGCAAGATCAGGTGTTTAAGCTTACCCTCAGCTATACAAGGGAGTTCAAAGCCAGCCTGGACCAAACAAGACCTTGTCTCAAGAAACTAAAACAAGAACAACTATCAAAATGAATGCTAAGTTTTCTGTAGCTCTCCTGAACTTGAGCTGATCCCTGCATTTTCTCCTCAGCTTACCAATACCATGAGGCTCACTGGGAGACTTCTCATCGCAACCTGCATCTTATTCACGCCTTATATGACTGTAATTTGATTGTGAGTTTGTCTTTCTGTTATCGTTTTAATATAGTGCTGGGTCTGGCTTGTTAATATTTATTTAGGACTCCTCCTCCGTTCTCATAGAGAAGCCTGGCCTGTAATTTCCTCTGTTCAAATTGCCCCTGTCTCACCAACTAACAGCAGTCGCTTTCCCTGGAAATTTTTTTTCTGTAATAGTTTTTAATATGATACAATGTAATGCCCTCCTGAATATCCAGTATTGCTCACCCTGAAGACATATGCTCCATATTTGGCTTTGTGTTATTACCATATGTATCATATCTTACAGAGTGGAACTTAACTAATGAATGAGATATGCTTATGGTTATAAGCGCATATGTGTATTAAGTCATTTTTTTCAAAGTTGCTGTGTTTGTTTTGATTGTGGCTGTGCTGGGATGAAAGCCAGGGCCTTGCACATGCTTAGCAAGTGCTCGCTCACTGAGCTGCATGGCCAGTCTCCAGTCATCTCTTTTTAAAAGCATTGCTGGGTTACAGCGTCTACAGACTAACTCAGCAGTCAAAGTGATTGTCATGCAAGCCTGTGTCAGCTCCATCCAGCCACATAAAGACAGAAGGAATGAGCAACTCCATCAAGTTGTCCTCTGACCTCTACACATGGGGCAAGTGCTCATATACATATAATAAATAAAGTTACATTAAAGTACTATTACAGAAGTGTTCCCACAATATCTTTAGTACCTCTATTTTTTGTTTGTTTGTTTGTTTGTTTTTCGAGACAGGATTTCTCTGTATAGCCCTGGCTGCCCTGGAACTCACTTTGTAGACCAGGCTGGCCTCAAACTCAGAAATCCACCTGCCTCTGCCTCCCAAGTGCTGGGACTAAAGGCATGCGCCACCACGCCCAGCTAGTACCTCTATTTTATCTGCTGTTGTATTGTTTACAATTGTATTTTTTATTTTTTCTATTTTGGACCATTTCTCAGTCTTTCTAGAGGGTTTTTTTTTTCTGTCTTATTTTTCTTGTTATAAAACAAAAACAAGATTTTGTTTTTATTGTCTTTATTGGCTCTTTATCTTCAGTTTTATTAATTCTTGCTTCATTTTTAATAACTCCATCAACATATAGGCCTGTACACTCTAACTAAGAGAAAAAGTAGGGCTGAGTAGATATCTCAGTGGGTAAGGGCACTTGATGTGCAATCATGGGGAGCCAACTTCAAATCTCCATCCATAGGTAAGAAGCTGGCTGTGTGTGCCATGTGTGGCCTCACAACTGGATGGCTGCTGACCTAGATCAGAAAGAGATGGTTCCAAATAGACATTTCAAGTAGGCTATAAAAATAAAAGAATACCAGTTGTCATAGAAATGCAAATCAAAACCACAGAGAGCTAATACTTCCCAACCCTTCGGATGACCGCACTCAAAATAAGCAGTGAGACAAGGTTGACAAGGGCCAAAAGAAACAGGGATTCTCGTACTTTATTGGTGGGAAGGAAAATGGTACTGTCTCTGTGGAACACAGTTTGAAGTTTCTTAAAAGGTTTAGCACTGAGTGTGGTGGCCCATGCCTGTGGCCCCAGTACCTGGGATTTCAGTAACACAGCAAATTCAAGGCCTGTACTACATGAGACCCTATCTTAGAAAAAAAGTTAAGTATTGAATTTCTATGTAACCCACAAATTCTATTCCTAGGAATATAACAAGGAAAATGAAAATATATGTTCCCACAACCTTTGTACACTCTTAAGGCAGAGTCAAGAATACCAGGGGTTCAAGGACAGACGTGACTACATAGGAAATTTGAGACTAGCCTAGGCTATATGAGACCCTGTCTTTAAAACAGATTGATTATGGTGATGGCTATGAAACTCTGAGCATATGTCAGTATCATTGCCTTGTAACAAAGAGTTAAACAGGCCAGGCACGGTGAGCCATGCCTGCAGCCATCCCAATACTCGGGAGACAGAGGCAGGAGGATAGATGAGAGTTGGAAACCAGCCTGGTTTACATAGTAAGTCCCAGGTCTTTGTGGGCACAGAGTGAGACCCAACATAATAAACTGATGATACATTTCAGATACAAGGACACTCACTCAGTCCCAAACCCACCCCCACCATTTAGAGGATCCCAGATAAGACTATGTGCAATGATAATAAATATGCTCAAAATTTAAATTTCACAAATTAATCTAGCCATTATCAATAAATACATGCCATTCCCTTACCTTGACGAGTAAGAGACCTGTGATGCCAGCACAGGTCCTTGTAACTCCCTAGAGGTCCAGACTCCACAGAAGATGTTCAGGCTCCAGACTGAGGGGACAGATGGCTGGCAATAAAGTGTTTGATGTACAAGCATGGGGGTCTGAGTTCAAATTTCCAGTACCCATGAAAAGACCAGGCTGGATGGCACCTATCTGTAAGCCTAGCTCTGGGGAAATAGTGGGGTCCGGAGCTGGTTGGCCAGCTAGTCTTGGCAAATTCATTAACTCCAGGCTCAGCTGAAAATCCTATGTCAAAATACAGTGTGGCAAAATAAGGTGATGTCACACAACTTTAATCCCAATACTCAGGAGACAGAGGTAGGTGAATCTCTAGAGGTAGGCTAGCCTGGTCTATATATTGAGTTCTGGGCCATCTAGGGCTACATTGTTAGATGGTGTCTCAAACTTAAATCATTGAGGACCTGGAGAGATGGCTAGGTGGCTAGGGATATTGACTGCTCTTCCAGAGGACTCGGGATTGTATTCCTAGCGCCCACATGGAGATTCACAGCTCTAACTCCAGTTCCAGAGGATCTGATCCTCTCTTTCTGCTCCCAGGGTTGCCTGGCATGCACTTGGTGTACGGGCATACATGTAGAAACACTCATACCCATGTGACCAAGTAGGAAAAGGCTTAAATAAATAAATAAAACTAAGGTGGAGAGTGAATCAAGACACCAGTGCAAACTTCATATCTACACAGAGAGAGAGAGAGAGAGAGACAGAGACAGAGACAGAGAGAGACACAGAGAGAGAGAGACAGAGGCAGAAAGAGATGGAGACACACAGAGAACATGAATATTCCTTGCAGCTCTGTTCCGCATGAGGGGTAGGTTGAGAGCTCTGTCTTCTCTCCTCCAACTACTGGATCTGGCCACATTATGGGGGCACCCATGTGCATGCATCTGGATACCCTAACTCTATACAACTAGATGTGGTCATGTCTTCTATAAACATCCAGTCCTTAAAACCCTATATGACAGAGGAAAAACAATAGGGGGTTATTTATCACTCTCTAGAGGACAGACCTAGAGAAGATGCCAGCACAGGTCCTAGAAACCAGTGTTGACATGGCAAATACCCCAGGCATACACCCCAGGCATATACCCCAGGCATATACCCCAGGCATATACCCCAGGCATATACCCCAGGCATATACCCCAGACATATACCCCAGGCATATACCCCAGGCATATACCCCAGACATATACCCCAGGCATATATCCCAGGCATATATCCCAGGCTCCGTGTATATACATTGCTCACTGTCATGGCCTGTTTGGAGCTGTCCTGGAGTCTTTGTCCTCTGGGAGGGAGCCTGGCTGGAGGATGGCCAGGGGTCTCCCTAAAGAGGGGCACCCAACCCAGTAGATGTCTTTACCCATGTCTCAGGGGACCCTTCCATTTTGTTGAATGAAACAAATCCACACCAAAGAGTCTATTTCATCATTGTGATTTTTTAGAACACAGGGACAAAGAGAAGATTCTAAAAGCCTCCAGGAAAGGGAACGAAAGGGAGAGAGGGAGATGGACAAGGAACGACTTCATATAAAGAACCAGTATCAGAAAGACAACAGGCAACGCCCTTCCAGCACAGAGCCGGAGGCCGAAGGCAGAAAGCCATGCTTTCCGATCCAGAGGGGGACGCCTGATAACCTAGAACTTGGTGTGCAGAGGCCACACTTGGAGCTGAAAGGGTCTCCTGGTTAGTGTGGACTTACAACCTGAAGGATGTGGAAGAAGCTACAGGCAAACCCTCAGCCAGCCTACAAGGAGATTTCCAGGAAAGATTAAGGTAAGAAAGCTCCGCAAGAGTGAGCAGAAGCCAGTGATGGCCCAGATCTAAAAAGGTCCAGGATGAGGCAGGGCTGTTTGTCTGCCCAACTTGGCCTCTTGCTCGTCTGTATCCTCTACTGCTACACCCTTCACTGGCATCAGAGTCCAGCTTCTCCAGGCCCGACATAGACTGAAGACCAAAGGCTCTCCAGGAATCTTTCAAGCCTTCAACACCTGTTGAAGCATCCAGCTTCATGAACTGGGGAGTCACCACATCTCAGCCTCTCCAGTGTAAAGACAGCCACTGTTGGACAAACCCTGTTGGTTGTAAGGCCCTCTAGTAAACCTCCTCCCCCTTCTAAAATAATATAGTCTGTCAGTTCTGATCCTTTAGGGCCTGCCTAACGCCAAGTTGAATGGGGAAGAACAGTCACGTCAGATTTGTAAACGTGACCTACCCATAGTGCTTTAGAGACCAGATGCACTGCACTGAGCACACTTAGGCAACAGAGGGCCCAGAATAACAGGGAGGCCATGAGGTAATGGAAGCCCCCTGCCCCTACCTCCAAGTGAATGTAGTTGGCTTTTTTCTTTTTTCTTTCTTTTTTTTTTTTTTTTAAAGGAGTAATCAGTTGACTTTGGCTCACAGTTCAGAAGGAACAGTCTCTATCACACCAGGGAAGACATAGCAGTAAGACTGGTTTCTGTTCATGACATTTAGAGCATGAGGTAACTAACTGGCTACGGGGGCTGGCAGTCAGGAAGCAGCAAAGTTTTATCAGAAGCAGGGCTAGATTAGCTATTAAAAAAAAAAAAAAAAAAAAAAAGCAGCCGAGCAAGATGCCCAAAGGGAAGAAGGCCAAGGGGAGGAAGGTGGCCCCGGCCCCCACCGTCGTCAAGAAGCAGGAGGCCAAGAAGGTGGTCAACCCTCTGTTTGAGAAGAGGCCCAAGAACTTCGACATTAGACAAGACATCCAGCCTAAAAGAGATTTAATGCGCTTCGTCAAATGGCCTCACTACATCAGGCTGCAGCGGCAAAGAGCCATCCTCTATTAGCGGCTCAAAGTACCTCCTGTCAGGCTGGTGAAATGGCTCTGTGGGTAAGAGCACTCACTGACTGCTCTTCCAAATGTCCTGAGTTCAAATCCCACATGGTGGTTCACAACCATCCAAAATAAGATCTGACGCCCTCTTCTGATGTATCTGAAAACAGCTGCAGTGTACTTACATATAATAAATAAATAAATCTTTTAAAAGTACCTCCTGCCATTAACCAGTTCACGCAGGTACTGGACAGGCAGACAGCTACTCAGCTGCTTAAGCTTGCCCACAAGTACAGGCCAAAGACAAAGCAAGAGAAGAAGCAAAGGCTGCTGGCCAATGCTGAGAAGAAAGCTGCTGGCAAAGGGGACGTCCCAACTAAGAGACCACCTGTCCTCTGAGTAGGAGTCAATACAGTCACCACCTTGGTGGAGAACAAGAAGGCTCAGCTGGTGGTGATTGCCCATGACGTAGACCCCATTGAGCTGGTGGTTTTCCTGCCTGCCCTGTGTCGAAAGATGGGGGTGCCCTACTGCATCATCAGGGAAAGGTCGGGCTGCGGCGCCTAGTCCACAGAAAGACATGCACCACTGTTGCCTTCACACAGCTTAACTCAGAAGACAAGGGTGCTCTGGCTAAGCTGGTGGAAGCTATTGGGACCAATTATAATGACAGATATGATGAGATCCGTCACCACTGGGGAGACAAGGTCCTGGGTCCTAAGTCTGTGGCTCACATTGCCAAGCTGGAATAGGCAAAGGCTCTAAATGCACCACTAAATTGGGTTAAATGTGCACTAAGTTTTCTGTATATAAATATAATTTCAAAAAAGCAGAAAACAAACAACAAAACAAAACAAAAAAACAGATCCTGCTGCACACACAGCCCAAGCTGGTTTCTTTTGTTGTTGTTTGTTTTGTTGGAAAAGGGTTTCTCTGTATATCCCTGGCTGTCCTGGAACTCACTCTGTAGATCAGGCTGGCCCTGAACTCAGAAATCTGCCTGCCTCTGCCTCCCAGGTGCTGGGATTAAATGCATACGCCACCAAGCCAGGCTCAGGCTGTTTTTAAACTGTGGTAATCTTCCTCCTTCAGCCTCCTGAGTGCAGGAATTGCAAGCATGCATCACTGCGCACAGCTGTGTTTGTTTTTGTTGCTGAATAACACATGCCCCAAACTTAATTTAAAGCACTGTCCTTAGTCAAGCTGGATGTTATAGACCTGTGATTCCAGTACTTGGGAAATAAAATCAGGAGTTCCAGTCATCTTCAGCTTGGTCAAGAGTTTTAGGGCAGTCTGGCATACCTGAGATCTTATTTCAAAAAGAAGGAAGAAGGGAGGGGAAGAAGGAAGAAGGGAGGGGAAGAAGGAAGAAGAAAACCAAAAAGCAAGCTCTGCTTAGTGGCACATGCCTTAAAGCCCAGCCCTAGGGAAGGAGGCAAGCAGGTCTCTTGGTTTTCATAGCGAGTTCCAGCCCAGCAATCTCCTTCCACCATCGTTAGGAGTCAGTAGGGTTCCGTGGCTGGGTCCCCTACTTGGAATCTTTTTTTTTTTTTATGAGGAGGGGCTAGAGAGAGAGGACAGTGATTAAGGACATGTACTGCTCTTGTAGAAGTCACAGGTTCCATTTTAAACACCCATGTCATGTAGCTGTAACTGTTTGCAACTCCAGTTTCAAAGGTTCCAATGCCCTCTTCTGGCCTTGGGCACCTGCATGCACAGTTTACACATAAACTCCCAGAAATCACATGGCAGCTCACAACTGCCTGTTGCTCCAGTTCCAGGGGATCTGACACCCTTGTACAGGCACACTTGGAAGCAAAACACTGATGTACATGAAATAAATAAACAAATCATTTATTAAAAATTTTAAGAGTCATTCTAAGTAAAGGAAAAAATTGGCAGGGTATATGGCTCTCTTGTCACTCAACCTAGCACTCACCTAGGATGGAAGAAGCCCTGGGTTGGAACCCTGGAAGGGCAGCCTATGTTCTTAATTGCTGACCCATGTCTCCAGGCCCCTTAGAATGACTCTTCATGACAAATAAAAAGTACCACATGACGCAGAGAAAGACCATAGAGGGAAGAACAAAGCCACGTCACTGACCGTCTAGAGGGCCTTTGCCCTAGTTCATTTAACAAAGCTCTCTATTTTCCTTATTTTTCTTGTTATTCCAACAAAACACCTGAGAAAAGCAACTTGAGGAAGTGTCTTAGTTAGGGTTTTACACAAAACAACATTTACTTGGGGCTGGTTTACAGGTTCAGAGGTTCAGTCCATTATCATCAAGGTGGAAGCATGGCAATATCCAGGCAGGCATGGTGCAGACAGAGCTGAGAGTTCTACATCTTCATCCAAAGGCTGCTAGTGGAAGACTGACTTCCAGGCAACTGGGGTAAGGGTCTTAAGCCCACACCCACAGTGACACACCTACTCCAACCAGGTCACACCTATTCCAACCAGGCCACACCTCCAGATGGTGCCACTCCCTGGTCTAAGAATATACAAACCATCACAGGCAGGAAGGGTTTATGGGTTATGGCTCATGGTTCAGTCCATAATCCAAGGGAAGTCATGGTGGCTGGCAGGCTCTGGTAACAAGGGAAGCAGCTGGTCATATTGTGTCTGCAGTCAAGAAGCAGAGCTGAGTGCCAGTGTTCAGCCAAGTTTCTCCTTTTTGTGCAGTCTGGGACTCCAGCCATCTCATGGACCTGATAGTTCTATGTTCTGTGGAAAAGCCTTCACAGATAACACCCAGAGGCGTGTCTCCTAGTTGGTTTCAATTAATTATTATTGTTTGTAATGGCTATTCCTAGTTGTCAACTTGATTACATCTGGAAGAAACTACAATCCAGAATTGGAAGGTTCACCTGTGATCCAGATCTTTAGGCTGGAAGACACAAGTTTCTGACCTGGATCTTGCCATAGAGATCTTCAGGCATAGTGGCCATGAAAAGCTTAGGTACAGGCAAGGTAGTATATGCCTTTAATCCCAGGAGACTGAGGCAAGGAGATCTCTGAGTTCAAGGTCAACCTGGAACAAAGCAAGTCCCAGATCCAGGCATGGTGGTACACACCTTTAATCTGGGCTACATCTTCTGCAGGAGACCTATAAGGACATTGGAAGAAGGAAGATTTTCTCTTCTTTGCCTGCTTGCACTTACTTGACAGCACATCTGTTGGAATCTACTTCTACAGAAGACCATCTGAAACAACTAGCCTTGTGGAACTGAGCAACTACTAGATTCTTGGATTTCCCATCCACAGCTGCCCATTGTTGGGGTAGTTGGACTACAGACTATAACTCATCACAATAAATTCCCTCAATATAGAGAGACATTCCATTAAGTTCTGTGATTCTAGAGAACCCTGCTTAATTTTTGTTGGTGTTTTTTGTTTATTTGTTTGTTTTTGGTTTTCAAAATCGGGCCTCTCTGTGTAGCTCTGTGTAGCTGTCCTAAAACTCACTCTGTAGAGCAGGCTGGCCTTGAGCACACTGAGATCCGCCTGCCACTGCCTCCTTAAAGGTGTGTGCCACCACACCTGGCTCTTAGTTGATCTCATCAAGTGAAAAATTAATCAACACACCTTCACTTTCATTTTGCTTGGGGCCTTACTAGTCATGAAACTGAACCTGAAGCCATGAGTAGTTCTGTCTTCAGAATTTCAAAGAACACAATGCAAACTTGGCTTCTCTGTACCCCTGTGCACCTGCCCTGTGTGCTGGCTTAGATCCCAGTTGGGAGGACTGCGGCTGCCACCAGGGTGCTCTGAGGATTGACTGTCCCTGATGAAATCAGGGCTTGGCCTCAAGAATATGTCTCCCGAAAGGTTTTTAATGTCTTTTACAACCCTTCTTCTTTTCGAGTTTTCTTTCTAATGCTGAGAAAAATACTGACCGGAACCAGGTTGGGCTCATGCGTCCAGGTCGCAGTCTGTCCCCAAGAGAAGACAGGGCAGGAACTGAGATGGAAGCTGAGGGGCACTGCTTACTGCCATCCTCTGGGGCTCATGAGGACGGACACTGCTTACTGCCATCCTCTGGGGCTCACAAGGAGGGACACTGCTTACTGCCATCCTCTGGGGCTCACGAGGAGGGACACTGCTTACTGCCGTCCTCTGGGGCTCATGAGGAGGGACACTGCTTACTGCCATCCTCTGGGGCTCACAAGGAGGGACACTGCTTACTGCCATCCTCTGGGGCTCACGAGGAGGGACACTGCTTACTGCCATCCTCTGGGGCTCACAAGGAGGGACACTGCTTACTGCCATCCTCTGGGGCTCACAAGGAGGGACACTGCTTACTGCCATCCTCTGGGGCTCACAAGGAGGGACACTGCTTACTGCCGTCCTCTGGGGCTCATGAGGAGGGACACTGCTTACTGCCATCCTCTGGGGCTCATGAGGAGGGAGGGACACTGCTTACTGCCGTCCTCTGGGGCTCATGAGGAGGGACACTGCTTACCTCCATCCTCTGGGGCTCACGAGGTTTGCTGTACAGTCCGGAATCACATCCAGGGAAGCCACTGTCCACCACATGTGGGGTTGTTGCACCTCAAACATCAATTAAGGCAATCTCTCACAGACGTGGCTACAGGCCAGTCTGATCTGGGTAATGGCTCAACTGATATTCCCTCCTCAGGTGACTGAGATGTGTCAAGTTGACAGCTGAAGCTAACTAGGGCACCTTTAATATAGGCACAGAAGACAATTAGAAAATGAATGTGTGCTGCTCTATGTTCTCCACTTTTGGAGTGTCTAGCCATACGGTTTAGAGGATTCAGCTTACCACTCACATTCCTGCATTCTGCCAAATCTATAAGTTCTAGTAACTGAAGCCTGCTAGCTAGCTACCCAAGTCAGGGTGTGGATGTCAACTCAGCCTGGGAACCTCTGCTCCGAAGGGACAAGCCTCTAGATTTGACCTCTTACCTCCTGGACACGGCCACAGGCTCCTTGGTTGCCCTCTGGTTCTAGGCCTAAGCTTCAGCCCACTTCCAAGTTTCTGCGTCTAGGAAATGAAACCATAACCTTACATGTGGGAAGCACTTTAGGTCTTTCCTCTGGCTACACACAACTACATAACTACATCTTTTTTTTTTTGGTTTTTTTCGAGACAGGGTTTCTCTGTATAGCCCTGGCTGTCCTGGAACTCACTCTGTAGAGCAGGCTGGCCTCGAACTCAGAAATCCGCCTGCCTCTGCCTCCCGAGTGCTGGGATTAAAGGTGTGTGCCACCACGCCAGGTTCACACAACTACATCTTTACAAAGTGCAAGGAAGGTCTTGCAGAGGCTGATGCAGAGGTCAACCATGAACTAATGGGTACTGGGTCCAAGCTACTCAGCCCTCAGTACCTGGTGTCCAAAATACGGAGGAAACCCCAGCTAAAATAGACACGTTCATCCAGTTGTGCCTCCCTTGAACGGTTTTTAAAAATTAAAGTTGGGACAGTGTCTCTTGTAGCAAGGCGGTTTTTAAGTTTGATATGCAGTTGAAGATCACTTCTGATTCTCCCTTTCCATCTCTCAAGTGCTGGGATTACAGGCATGCAGCAGCAAGCATGGCTTTAAGTCTTTGGGGTTCCCCCCCAATTTGTAAAAATAAATGATGATCAAAGGTAAGAACACACACACACACACACACACACACACACACACACACTGGACTAGGGTTTACATGTTTATAATCCTAGCATATGGGAGATAAACGCAGGAGAATCAGCTTCTTCTAGGCTATGTAGTAAGTTTGCAGCCAGCCTGGAATATATGAGACCCTGTCTAAAAAAATATGGAGCTAGAGAAAGTACCCAAAGAGCTGAAGGAGTCTGCAACCCTATAGGAGGAACAACAATATGAACTAACCAATATCCCCAGAGCTCGTGTCTCTAGCTGCATATGTAGCAGAGGATGGCCTAGTTGGCCATCAATTGGAGGAGGGCCCTTGGTCTTGTAAAGGTTCTATGTCCAGTATAGGGGAATGCCAGGGCCAGGAAGCGGGAGTGGGTGGGTTAGGTAGCAGGGTTGGGGAAGGGTATAGGGGACTTTGGAGAGGAAACTAGAAAAGGGGATAGCATTTGAAATGTAAATGAAGAAAATATATAATAAAATTTTTTTTTAAAGTATGGGGTTCAGTAGAGGGGTTTAGTGAGTAAAGTGCTTGGTATACAAGCCCCAGGACGTGAGTTAGAATCTCCTGAGTCCATGTAGAGGCCAGCAAGGTAGCAGTTATCTGATATCCCAGTGTCCTCTGGTGAGATGGGAGGGAGGATGGGAGGACCCCTGGAAGCTTTCAGAGAAGCTATGGGGTGTTTGCAGCAGTGAACAGCAAGGAAACCTTATCTCAAGCAAGGTGGAAGGTGTGGACTAATCTCTATGTACATACTGTAGTGCACGTATGTCCTCAGCACAGATACACACTAAGACTAAAACAGAGAAAGCTGGGTATGATGGCAGAGGCAGGAGGACTGCCTGGTCTACAGAGCAAGTTCCAGGACAGCCAGGTACACACAGAGAAACAGTGTCTCAAAAAACAAAAACAAACAGAGATAAAAGAGGGGGGTAAGACTGGGAGGGGGAGGAAAATGAAGAAGTACTATTAATGGGACAGAGCTTCAGTTTAGAACGATGACAACAGATAAAGTGGCAGATGCTGACTAGAGGAGCTTGCCCAAACAAACGCAACAATTAAAATGGCTAGGATCATAACTTTTATACTATGTATATTTTTTCTACAATAAAAAGATAAAGCTGGGCATGGTGGTGCACGCCTTTAATCCCAGCACTGGGGAGGCAGAGGCAGGCAGATTTCTGAGTTCGAGGCCAGCCTGGTCTACAAAGTGAGTTCCAGGACAGCCAGGGCTACACAGAGAAACCCTGTCTCCAAAAAAAAAAAAAAAAAAGTTAAAATCACAAGGAAAAATTCAATGAGTGGGCCAGCCATTGCCAGGTGAGGGTCAGAGTCTCACACAGAGCACTGCTGACTCTAAGGACAGACTGGAGGAGTCCCCTGGGCATCGCTTGGGCACTTATGAATGACTCATTGTGGGCTGGGTCAGCAGTGGGTTGAGTAAAGATGCCAGGGTGGGGTTGAGCTCTGTTTAGCCACTGATGGATGGATGGGTCTCCCTAAGTCCTAAGGAGCTGGGGAAGAAGCAAAGGGGATACACTTCCTTCTCTTGTTTGATGTTCAGAATACTTTCTCATACAATGGAGGAAGGAGACTGTTTACAACAAGGCCTACCTGACCTATATGGGGTGACCTGAAGAGTGCTCATTGGGTAACTCTACAGTCAGGCATCTGTGGCAGCACCTGTAATTAGCCATGTTGTTGCTTTGTTGACCAGGGATATTCAATCAGCTGCAGGGGAGGAGGGATGGGAGGGACAGGAAATCGGGCTGAGCCCTCACACACACACACACACACACACATACACACACACACACACACACACACACATCCCTCTGCAACTGTCTGGTGTGACTCAAGCCTTGAAGGGGCTATCTGTACCAGTGATGGCTAGACTGGGATGTGACGTGATCCCTCCCACCCTACACCATCTCCCTCCTTTAGGACTGTTGCCAGCCTTCTCCAACAGCTGGGAACGCTGTGAGGAATGGCATTTATCTGACCCCATGTCTCCTTCCTGGGTCTGCCACCAAGGCAAAAGATACGGGATGGGAGGACAACTGTCACTGGAGCCCAGGTAGGAAGGGCCACCTTGACCAAGGCAATGAGGCTTGGTGACGTGGCGTTGCAAACCATTGTAGAAGGTCATTGTTGAGTCACCTTCTACAATGGTGCTCCTGTGAGTCCTCTGCAATAGCCATAGCCGAGTACCACCTGAAACTTTATAGTAAAGACATTTCTTCTCACGGTTCTCGAGGTCAAAGTCCAAAACCAGGGATAAGCCCCATGTGCAGCTCCCAGGAATCTCCTTTGCCTTTAGCACGAGGGGTCTCCGGGCCTTCTCTTCTTAGCCTGTGGCTGCAGCAGTCCACCCCTGCCTCCACCACTGCATGGCCCCCCTCTCCGTGTCTGTTTTTGGCTTCTCTTCTGTGATCACGACTCACCTCATTCCAGGATAACTCTCCAGAGCCTTATCTCAGCATCCACAGACGTTCACTCCGCCTAAGGTAACATGTTGAGTCCAGAGTAGGAAGTCTTTTGGAGACACAACTCCATCTGTAGCAGTACAGCTACCCTCCTCCCTCTCCCTCCCTTCCTCCCTCCCTCCCTCCCTCCCCCTTCTTGCTCCTTTTCTCTCTTTCTTTCCTCCCATGTGTACATGTGATGGATGTAAATATGTGTGTGTGTGTGTGTGTGTGTGTGTGTGTGTGTGTGTGTGTGTATGTGTGTATGTGTGCATGTGCATGTTTATGTGTATGGATGAGGCTGCTCACACACCATCCATAAATGCAGAGGTCAGAGGACAGCTTCCAGTACTGGTCCTCATCCTCCATCTTATTTGACAGGAGACCTTGTTGTTTGTTACTGGATAAGCCAGGCTAGCTGGCCGGAGCATCAGGGATGCTTTGGTCTCTGCTCTCCATCTCCCTGTCGGAATGCTGGGGTTCCAGGGTACACTTTTACATGAGTTCTGGGAATTCAGATGCAGGCCCTTATGCTTGTACAGAGCTGTCTCCTGGCACCCCTGGCTTCTCCTTCTATAATGACACTAATGGCTAAGAATGAGCTTCCAGGGAGGTGGGCACAGGACCTGGGTTACAGTTGTTTCTGGGCCTGCAGGGTCCTTCAGAAGGGGTGAAAACCAGAAGAGCTCCATCTGCCACCAACAGGAACTTCCCTCTTGCAAGGATAGTACAGAAAACACCACAGAATGTGCAGAGGAGAGCTCAGACCATAGTCCTTGCCAACACCCCCTAGTATGTAGCCACCAGAAGAATCTACCTGTCACTAGAGGATATTAACAAGGGCACAAAGGAGAAAGGAGACTACTGGCTTATGAAACTTCCCACAGAGGATAAAACAAACAAACAAACAAAACAACTATTTTCTACCCACAAAGCTGTCAAGGTTAAAACTGAAAACAGCAAACCAGATGTGGTAGCTCTAGCTCCTAACTGCAACCCCAGGCCTCAGGAGGCTGAGGCGGGAAGAGTGTTATGAGTTCAAGGCCAGCCTGGGCTACATAGTGAGCCCCAGGCTGGTTTGACTCAAACAGAAGCAAATGACCACAGCCACGGTGATCATACTACTTGGGCCCAAAGCTTGTGTGCGTGTTGGTGATAAGGGCCAAGCCTAGGACTCAAATGTGCTAGGTAAGTGCTTTCTCCACTAAACTTATTATCTTCAGCCCTTGCACTTGGAGATCCTTTAGCTTCTATGGTGCTGGCGATCAGAGCCTTGGTGTGCTAAGAACAAATGCACTGCTGAGCTGCATCCTAGCACTCAGATATTCTTTCTTATATAGTTTTGAGAAAGGATCTCAAATTTGATATCTAGCTGAGGATGACCTTGAACTCCTGCTCCTCCTGCCTCTATCTCCCAAATGCTACGTTTGGAGGCCGTGTACTATGTCAGGCTTCCACTCCATACTTTGAAATCTTAAAATGAACCTCATTTGGACCACTATTTGGATTCTGTCTATTCCTCTCTCCTTTAGGGATCCCAAAATGTTTACATTGACAGAAAAAAAGCAAAAACAAACAAAAACTTCAGGTGAGATGAGAGAAGCTGGAAACACTCTCTTGATCCTGGAAACTACAGGCAAGTTAAAAATGTTTCTGTTAAAATGCTGGGGTTTCCAAAGGCAGTGACTGTGGGATGTGCATTGTCTGGAAAGGGGTTTTTAGTGAGGTACCGAGGTCTACCAGTTGGTGGGACCCAGAAAATTACTGTCCTTGGGAAAGGATGTGATTTTTACAGTTGTCTCTGTCTCTGTCTCTCTCTGTGTTTCTCTCAGCCCTTCATCTCTGTCCAGTCCCCTAGTCCCTTAACCCCATTTCACACACACACACACACACACACACACAGTGGGGGCAGGGCCTGAGTCCTGTAGTGATACCAGCCTTTCCTTACTTTCAAGTTGCCACAAGGCCCAAATGAAGTCAGGGTGACCCGGGAGGAAAGGGTGTATAACAGTTTTCTCTGAGACTGAAACATTACAGAAGGGAGACAAACAGCTCAAAACAGCTTCAGGAAGCTCCTGAAAGTGACAAGATTCTCTAGGCCCCTCCCTGCCAGAGCAAGCAGGAAAGGCTGCAAAGACCAGCTGCCTAGGAGAAACAGAAATCAGGTGGGCTGCCTGGAAGAGGTGTAGACCAACTGAGTTACCTGGAAAGGGTACTCTCCAGTCTGTTGTGTAGTGTGCTCCAGGTTCCCAGCCTTGTGACCCATGCTGAATGGGTGGCCTTTGAGTCATTTCTGCTCCTGCAAGTAAGCCCTCACTCACACTCCTGCAAGTAATCCTAATAAAACTCACTGGCTCACCAAGTTCAACTTGGTGATATCCACACTTTGGCCTGTCATAGGATTCCTATCTGGGTCTCAGAACCTAGATTTCCCCTTAAGACATAGTGGCCACCCAAGAAGCATAGTGGTGCTAACAAAGTCGCAATCACCAGGATCCCAGGAAGCAGTTAGCTCAGTGCCGGGAGCACAGTGCCGGGAGCACAGTGCCGGGAGCACAGTGCTGGGAGCACAGTGGGACTTCCATGTGTGACTGCTTCTGTTGAGGCTACTGTCTGTTTGCTGGCACATAAAGACAACAGGGGAGTGGGGGCAGAACTCTGAATTCCCTGGAGTGTGTTACAGGCATAACCGGGTGGTGGCAGGGTGCCCTACAGAGGATGGCAGCTATGGAATGATTCTGACTGTACATCTGATCACTGCATGTTTATGATTTTATTTACTTTGAGGACCAAGAACATTTAATAGCTTGTCTAGGGCCAACCCCAGCTAAAACTATGAATGCTGCATAATAAGGGATGAAGTCATCTTTAGGTCCACAGACTCATGACACTTAGAAGTACTTAATGTGCAGCACATAGGTTTTGTGCTTCTGTGCACACACGTGCCTTGATGCACGGGCTGTTTGACTATTTATCGTTTTATTTATTTATTTATTTATTTATTTATTTATTATATGTAAGTACATTGAAGCTGTCCTTAGACACACCAGAAGAGGGCGTCAGATCTCATTATGGATGATTGTGAGCCACCATGTGGTTGCTGGGATTTGAACTCAGGACCTTCAGAAGACCAGTCAGTGCTCTTAACCGCTGAGCCATCTCACCAGCAATCCTTGACTATTTATCTTTTTTGTTTTGTTTTGTTTTGTTTTGTTGTTTTTTGAGACAGACAGGGTTTCTCTGTATAGCCCTGGCTGTCCTGGAACTCACTTTGTAGACCAGGCTGGCTTCAAACTCAGAAATCTGCCTGCCTCTGCCTCCCGAGTGCTGGGATTAAAGGCGTGCGCCACCATGCCTGGCCCTGGCTGACTATCTTAAACTCTATATTTTGTTTTAAGACAGGGTTTATGTAGACCATGCTGTCCTAGAATTCAGAGATCCTCCTGTCTCTGCCTCTTGGGTTCTGAGATTAAAGACATGTACCTTCATTACCAGCGTCTATTTTTTCTTACATTTTTATTTATTTGTATGTATAGGGGGGGCTACATGTACTACAGCATGTGTGATAGTCAGAGGACAACTTGAGGGAGTTGGTTCTCTCCTTCCACCAAGTGTGTTCTGGGGATCAAACTCAGGTTGTCAAGCTTGGCAGCAAATACCTTTACCTGATGAACCATCTCAACAGCCCTAATCTTTGAGATTAAAAAATTAAGTGCTAGTGCCAAACAGCAGATGGGCTGGGAATGCTAGTTTGTAACTTCAAGAAGTATAGACCAAGCCTTGGTTTCCCCAGACAAGCAGGGCGACTTGTTCACTGTGACCAGGGGAGAAAAGACAGCGTTTATGTGCGTTTTGCTTGGAGAGTTGCACAACTGAATATTGCGTTCCTCCACAGGGTCCACAGGGTCCACAGGGTCCACAGGGTCCACGGCTGGTTCTCTTGGCTCACACCTGGCTGCTCCC
Source organism: Mus minutoides (assembly GCA_902729485.2). NCBI lineage: Eukaryota > Metazoa > Chordata > Mammalia > Rodentia > Muridae > Mus > Mus minutoides. The sequence continues at coordinate 5,344,772 of LR756420.1, forward strand.
TCGTGGGTTCTTCTATTTCTTTTCCCTTCAACCACTTGTGTATGCCTGTGTCTGACTGTGAGCTTTCATGAGTTCTTTTGAGAAACTTTATTATTCTCAGTGCTCTCAAACAGTCCAGGACAGACACATGGTCCCAGGGACAACAGCAACTCTGTCTACATAAATTACAAGACACTCCTTGGAACACAGAAAGCGTTCCCGAGAAACATAAACTGCTTTGATTCATTCTAATATTTGTGGCTACTTGCTCTTTTTTTTTAAATATACTTTTTAAATTTTTTTATTTATTTATTATGTGTAAGTACACTGCAACTGTCTTCAGATTTAATTACAGATGATTGTGAGCCACCATGCGGTTGCTGGGATTTGAACTCAGGACCTCTGGAAGAACAATCAGAGCTCTTAACCACTGAGCCAGCCCTGGCTGCTTGCTCTTATCCATGGAGATTCTGTTTATGCCTTGTGATAGTTCATATATTAACACTCCTTCACAGGCTTATGTGTTGGAAGCTTGGCCCCAGGTTGATCCTAATAGCAGGTGGTAGAACCTTTAAGAGATGGGTCTTGAGCTGGAGAGATGGCTCAGCGGGTAAAAGCACTGACTCTTCTTCCAAAGGTCCTGAGTTCAAATCCCAGAAACCACATGGTGGCTCACAACTATCTGTCACAGCTACAGTGTACTCATATACATAAAATAAATAAATAAATTCTTTAAAAAGAGAGAGAGAGATGGGGCCTGTTGGGGAGGCCTTGAGTCATTGGGGTGTTTCCTTGAAGAAAACAGTGGGACTGCTGGGTCTTTCTACCCTTTCTGACCCCTAGCTGTGCTGTGACTCTGACTGTTGTCTCATGTGAGATTTGAAAGCAGCAGGGACAACTGATCAGGGTTGAATTCCCCAAAACCATGAACGCAAGGAACCTTTCTCTGAATCAGCTGCTTATCTCTGTATCTGTTATGATGGAAAGCTGGGGGACACACGCTCCTACCAAGAGCCCTGGGCCCATCCTTCCACTTGTATCTGACTTGTAGAACACAAACTGAAGACAAGTGGACACCAGAATTTGTGAGGATGGGACAGCTGTGTCCCTGTGCTGAAGCAGAATAGCCACACCCCACGGAGACAGTCCTATAGCCAGCACCCTGGTAATGAAGGAGTGAGCTTCTGTGTGGAGGACCCAAGGGATCCTCAGTTCTCCTCAAGTCCCTCCCTCAATAGTCCTGTGAAGCGATGCCATTCCTATGATTTCTGATTCCTAGTAGATCACTGAGAAGCGTCCCAAAGACAGCACAGCTGAAACCTAGCTGAAATGGCCGCCAGAACATTCATCCCATCCGAGAAGGTGGATTCCCCACGCTGTGGGGAATCTGCCCTTAATTGCATGGCTGGGAGTGACCAAACAAGTTCTATCACATACCAACAGCCAGTCTCCCATTAGTCTTTGAAGATGCCACACACACTTCCTGGCAATGGGCTGATGGCAGGGACAGAGGGTCAGGAGAGGCCTGTGGACTCCATTCTCTGGCCCATTTGGCCACATACTCTGAGACCCTCATAGTGAACTAACCCCCTCAAGGACTTAAACCCAGAAAGTAATTAGTGGTATCTGAGCCCCAGTTTTTAACCTTAGATCTCCTCAATGTCCCAAACACAAACTCCTCAGGTATTCTCTGTTTTCCAATGGGAAAGCCATAGCTCGTGAGCCCAGGTCTGGCTAGGAACGGATGCAGACATTTTGGAGATATATGTTGAGCCGGTGGATTTGCCTACTCTAGAACTCTAGAAGCCAAGGGAATTATGAAGAATAATGCCTAAGCAAGAAAGGAGCCAGAGATGGGAGTCAAATCCAGCATTGTTGACTTTGCTGAATGACTGGGCACCTAGGAAACTCATTTGGTATTTCCAGAGAGCTAGAAGAAAGTGGGGGTGGCAGACATGCTATAAATAAAAGCTAATGGTGCTGACTTACCCTATAAAACAGGGCCCAGTCACTGTTTCAGCTGTGACAGCACCGCCAGAGCCCGACAGGAAGGCCAGGGCCTGCTGAAGAAGTGGCAGCCACTTTGAACCCAGGTGGTTGTGGCATATGGAGACATCTCAGAGGCCATGACAAGGTCTATGCTGACTAGGCTGTGGTGGCCTCCCTCCCAGAGGCAGAGTGGACTTGGAGGAGGGACTTTGGTTTTGGAAGTTTGGGTTCTAATATAGTTCCTGGTAATGTGGTGACAGCAAGGTAATTAAAGACTCAGCCTAGATGTGAAAGATGCTGCCTGCTGGAGTTTAAAACACTGTCCCAAACTCTTTGATATTCCTTCTTTGAAGAGGTGGAGCCTAATTCTCCTCCCTTTCAGTATGGGCTAGCATCAGTGACTATCTCCTAGCTGATAGAATAAAGCCAGAGTGACATTGTGCACTCAAGGACATTATATTGCAACAAGAGTATCATGGTTCCCTGTTGACTCCCTCTTGACTCAAGACACCAGCTACTGCAACCTGAAGAGGAGCCTGCTGGTTAAGAACTGGAAACTCCAGCCAGCAGTCATGTGAGAGGCCATCTTGGTTCCTCTAGCCCCAAACACCCTTCAGAGAACAACTGCCTCTATTGACGGCTTTCAGAGAAGCCTTGTGCCAGGACCAGCCAACTCAACTGCTTCTGGATTCCTGATCCACAGAAACCATAAAGTAATAAAAGTTCATTATGTTTGCCTGTTTGTTTGCTTTTTGATACAGTTTCTCAGTGTACTACTGGTTGGCCTGGAACTCACTCTATAATTCAGGCTGGCCTAGAACTCACATAGATCTGCCTGCCTCTGCCTCCTAAGTGCTGGGATTCAAGGCATGAGCACTGCAAAAGTTCATTATCTTACACTAATATATCTTGGGGGATAAGTTGTTATGAAGCAGCAGATACAGTCATCTCAGGGTAAGTATTAATCCATATTTACTGGGTTCGGACTCAGTTTATCAACCCCTATCCACTCAGATCTCAGCAAGGCCTTCCTCAGGAGGGCTGAAGTTTGAGTTGTGCTTACCCAGGAGCCAGTTCTCTAGACAGTTTTCCTTCCTTTCTCTCAGTTCATCTCCTGGCTTTGTCCACCAAGCATCCTGGCACATGGGGAAATCTGTTCTCTCTTTTAAACAAAAGATCAAAGAAATTACTTGTATCCCATGGCCACACCAGTGTACAACCTCCCTGCTCAAGCTTGTCTTCCACAAGGAGCATGAATGAGATGACCCAGAGGGAAATCACTTTGTATCACTTCCTCAGAATATTCAATGGAGTCCCTTTCGTAGAGTAGAAATTCCAGTGAGTTACCACAGTTGTAAAACCATGCACTATGCTCCCCCCATCTTTTAAATTCCTCTCCATGGCCCTTAAACATGTTAGACCACACTGTCTCTCCCACATGAAACAGTCTTTTCTTACACCTTCCTATTGTTCAAATCTCTCTTCTTTTTAGAACCCCACTCTGGGTCCTTTCTGCCATATGGTTTGATTATTTTTATCACCAGCTAAAACATCCCATCAGCATACTTACTGTTTGAAGCCCATACCATCATTAAAGACTACTCAGACCTGTGCAACAGCTCTCTGTACCCAAATCTCACAGGGAGAGAGTTGGTCTCCTAAGAGTGCTGGTCCACCTGAGAGCACTGGTGAAACTACTACTTTTGCTCAAATTTCTGGCCCAAGAGGGACCCGTCCAGAGTCATCAGGACACAGGAACCAAGGAACAGCTGGGAACTGGATCTTTCCTGTTTCTGTCTGTGCCCCGGAGTTGATCTTGTACCACTGCTCTCCATACCCAAATTCCTCCTGGAGAGAACTGTTCTCCCAGGAGTGCTGACACACAGGCTTACAGGAGGAACAAGCCACAGTCAGAGACAGAAAAGAAAGACCAGCTAACACCAGAGATAACCAGATGACAAGAGGCAAGGGCAAGAACATAAGCAACAGAAACCAAGGCTACTTGGCATCATCAGAACCCAGTTTTCCCACCACAGCAAGCCTGGATACTCTGAGAAAAGTAAAACTCTGATTTAAAAATCACATCTCATGATGATGATAGGGGACTTTAAGAAGGATATAAATAACACCCTTAAATAAATACAGGCAAACACAGGTAAAAAGGTAGCCCTTAAAGTGGAAACACAAAATCCCTTAAACAATTATAGGAAAACACAACCAAACTGGTGAAGGAATTAAACAAAACCATGCAGGATCTAAAAATGGAAATAGAAACAATAAAGAAATCACAAAGGGAGACAACTCTGGAGATAGAAAACCAAGGAAAGAGTTCAGGAGCCATAGATGCAAGCATCACCAACAGAATACAAGAAAAAGAAGAGAGAATCTCAGGCTCAAAAGATACTATAGAAAATATTGACACAACAATCAAAGAAAATTCAAAACACAAAAAGCTCCTAACCTAAAACATCCAGAAAATCTAGGACACAATGAGAATACCAAACCTGAGGATAATAGGTATAGAAGAGAACAAAGATTCCCAACCTAAAGGGGCAGAAAATATCTTCAACAAAATTATAGAAGAAAACTTCCCTAACCTAAAGAAAGAGATGTCCATAAACATACAGGAAGCCTACTGAACTCTAAATAGATTGGACCAGAAAAGGAATTCCTCCTGTCACATAATAGTCAAAATACCAAATACACAAAACAAAGAAAGAATATTAAAAGCAGTAAGGGAAAAAGGTCAAGTAGCATATAAAGGCAGACCTATCAGAATTACACCAGACTTCTCACCAGAGACTATGAAAGCTAGAAGATCCTGGGCAGATGTCATACAGACACTAAGAGAACACAAATGCCAGCCAAGGCTGCTATACCCAACAAAACTCTCAATTATGATAGATGGAGAAACCAAAATATTCCATGACAAAACCAAATTTACACAGTATCTTCTCACAAATCCAGCCCTACAAAGGATAATAGATAGAAAACACCAACACAAGGAGGGAAACTATACCCTAGAAAAAGCAAGAAATTAATCTTCTTTCAACAAACCCAAAAGAAGATAGCCACACAAACATAATTCCACCTCTAACAACAAAAATAAAAGGAAGCAAAAATCACTATTCCTTAATATTTCTTAATATCAATGGACTCAATTCCCCAATAAGAAGACATAGACTGACAGACTGGATATGTAAACAGGGCCCAGCATTTTGCTGCATACAAGAAACACACCTCTGTGACAAAGATAGACACTACCTCAGTGTAACACTCCTCCATTGCTGATGGGATTGTAAGCTAGTACAACCACTCTGGAAATAAGTCTGGCAGTTCCTCAGAAAATTGGACATAATACTACCTGAGGACCCATCTATACCACTCCTGGGCATATACCCAGAAGATGCTCCAACATGTAATAAGAACAGAAGCTCTACTATGTTCATAGCAGCCATATTTATAATAGCCAGAAGCTGGAAACAAGATGTCCCTCAACAGAGGAATGGATACAGAAAATGTGATACATTTACACAATGGAATAATACTCAGCTACTAAGAACAATGACTTTGCCAGACAGTGGTGATGCATGCCTTTAATCCCAGCACTTCAGAGACAGAGGCAGGCAGATTTCCGAGTTTGAGGCCAGGCTGGTCTACAGAGTAAGTTCCAGGATAGCCAGGGCTATATAGAGAAACCCTGTCTTGAAAACAAAACAAAACAAAAACAAAAACACAAATGACTTCATGAAATTTGCAGGCAAATTGATAGATAGTTCTAGTAAATATCATCCTGAGTGAGGTAACTCAGGAACAAAAGAACACACATGGTATGTACTCACTGATAAGTGGATATTAGACAAAGAACATGGAATACCCACGATACATCTTTTTTTTTTCCCTCCTTCTGGTCAACCCTGCTCACTCTGGTCTGCCCCACTCGCTCCAGTTGGTCCCACTTGCTCAGTCCCTGCTCTCTCCGGTCCAAGGATTCATTTATTATTATTCATAAGTACACTATAGCTGACTTCAGACACACCAGAGGAGGGCATCAGATCTCATTACGGGTGGTTGTAAGCCACCATGTGGTTGCTGGGATTTGAACTCATCACCTTCGGAAGAGCAGTCAGGTGCTCTTACCCACTGAGCCATCTCACCAGCTCCCCCATGATACATCTTACAGACCACATGAAGTTCAAGAGGAAGGAAGAGTGGATGCTTCAGTCCTACTTAGAAGGAGGAACAAGTAGAGGGAGGGAGGGACTTGGGAGGAAGAGAACATGGGAGCGGGGAAAGAGGGGAAGAATCAGGTATGGGAGGAGATAGAGGAGATGTACAGAGGGCCAGAAAATTGAACAGAGGTGTGTAGCAATGTGGGAAGAGAATTCCAAGACAACCCATTGTGGACTGGATTTCATGGCCTATTATCCTATTTCCTCTCCCTCCTTGGCCCCTTCCTTCTCCTTCTTCTCCTTCTCCTTCTCCTTCTCCTTATCCTTGACTGTTAGGCCATGTGTGCTCAATAAGCTCACTCAGTTAATCCATCAGAGGCTAGAGGTGGTCTGGCTTTACCAAGTTGAGGTCCATTACCAAAGACTTGTCTCTTCCGAACCAGGCTCTACATATCCCTCTGCCTATGGGCACCCCTCAATGACAGGTAAGGTCTCAGATGTGCTGAGACAACCTAAGACAGGTTGTGGAGCACCCACTCTTTGAGCCACAGTGACACATGGTATCCAGAGATGGGCAAGATCCCCATGTTGGTGACAACCTAAGACAGGAGCCATGTAAACGGCTCATTACAAAAACAAAAGGGGGAGATGTTGGGCCCCATTTTGGCCTGGGTTTGGGCCTTGAGGACAAACCCGAGCCTGGCTCCAGTTTCTGTGGCCTTTCAGGAGAGCCTAAGCCTGGCTTGAGTTTTGAGACTTGTCTCTGTCACTTCTGTATCAGGGTGACTCAGTAAGACCTGTTTGGCACTGCCTCTGCCCCACCGATGTAGAACTTTGCCATTAGCCCTGTCAGTCACTCTATACCTTCTGTCACCCTTCCCCACCTTCTATGTCATACTTACGCCACCAAAAATCCCACTTCCTATGCTCTAAACTTATATAAGCGAGAGGCTGATTCCCTAAAGTTGAGTTCCTGCTTTGACAAGACTCCCGGCTCGGTGTGTTTCTTTTGGGCCCTTGACACTCGCCATCCCGCTTAGCCCGGGAGAGATCCCCTGCAGGACCGGGACCTCTCTCCTCTCTCACCTGGACCTGCCGGCAAGGAGCTGACAAGTCAGGATAGCAAACATGAATCAGCAGTGGTGGCACTACCTAGCTGAGACATCCAGGCCTTAGCCTCAGCTTGAGTCAGCAGGAGAGATCCAGCAGAATGCCAGAAGTGGGCAGACTGATACATGCCGGTCTTTAAGCAAAGAATCCTTCATCGGGTTCTTTCACACCTGTGTCTACTTTAATAAAACATTCCTTTATGTGTTTGCCCCAGTAAAACACTATCCAACTAACTTTCCAGAGAACCCTTAAACTTCCACTTCACTCCCTGAAAAGTCTTCCTGTAAAGAAAATTAGATATCCTGGAGTACATGGAGCTCTTGGCAATAGGCTGGATATAACCTGGAAGCTTCAGCAGGCCAGGTTTGGAGATGAAGGCCGGGAGGGTGATTCTGCAGCATGTGCTTTGATTTTTTTCAAAACCTACTTTTAATAAGGGCTCTTAAATGCTTTAACCTCCCTTCTAGCTCCCCCGCCCCCACCAGAGGTAGTAGAAAAGAAAGGTTATTAGGATACAGGGGCAGTGGACCTGCTTAGAAATTGTTCTTTGGAGCAAATCTAATCTGTGTTGTCAGGATATCAGCAGTTTAGTTTGCGTGAATCTGCAGCAGTTCAATACAGAAGAAGCCTCGAGGCTCTGCTGTAAGTTATTTGGAAGTAGTAGTTCCTTGGGGGAGATTTCAATCACTAACTGTCAAGATACCAGCAGTCCAGTTCAGTAGTCTCAGTATAGCAAACAGAAATCAGCAGTGGTGGCCCGGCCCAGCAGAAACAGCCAGGCCTCCACTCAATCTGCACGAGTCAGCAGGAGCGACCAGGACCAGCAGGAACACCAGAAGTTCTTTGTCATCTCATGCCTCTCTCAATGAAGTGAAGATCAGCAAAGACAAATCAGAGAGACGTCCAAAGTATTGCAAAGCTAGCCATGCAAGCCCATTGTCACTGTCCTATTTACTCCCTCCAAATATCATGTGTCCTTCCATGGGTCTTGCCCTCAGCACATGAGTCTGTCTTAGCAAAACTCCATATGATTCTATATCTGCTGCCACCAGAACACCACCAGAAGTTTTTGGTGTGTTTATTTCTATGAAGTGGAAACAAACGTTGACCATGAAGGAACAGCAAGGTGTACAAAAACCATCCGGTGCCACCCGTCATCTGTTGGGTCCTTTTTAACATCGTGTGTACTTTCATCTGTTTGCTTTAGCGAAACATCCTTTTACTTGTGTTTGCTTCAGGAAACACTCCTTCACGTGCCTACCCCAGCAAAATACCATCCGACACAACTGACATTCCTATAAAGTCAAAAGTTTCCAATTCAGGGGGTATTGTCATCCCAGCAACCCAGGATATGGTGAGAACCCCAGGGAGCCATGCCCATGGTGCAGACGAATGATCCCAGCTCCTTGGGAGACTGGGGCAGGAGGATGGCAAATCTGAGGGCTACAGAGTGAGTTTATGCACAACCTGGACAACTTAGTGAAATCTTGTCTCAATAAAAACTAAAAAGAGGGATGGACTATGTAGTTCAGTAGTAGAATGTGTGCCTAGCTTGCAGGAGGCCAGCAAGCAAGTAAATAAGACGGGCAAGGAGACAGCAGCCTTCACACTCTCCAGGATGACCGTGGCTAAAGGGACACAGAGTAACAAGTGCTGACAAGGGTGTGAAGACCCTTATTACAGATCTTGTGAGCATATACAATGCATGGCTGTCGTGGAAAATAATCGAGAGGTTTCTTAAAAGTGTAAAAATGTTTACAATGTGGCCCAGCATATTCTTGCTTGATCGAAAAGAGGAAAGAAAATCTGCTTGTGTGTACAAACTTGTATATAACTGCTCATAGCAGCATTATCACTATAGCCAAGAGTCAAACAGCCTGTGCTCTACTGGGCCCAATGAAGATACTGTGGTCTGTATTGTGAGGGTATTTTCAGAGATTTTAATTAGAAATAGCTGAGAGTAGCAATGGAGAACTTCACATAGATAGTTGGTTTTCAAAAAGGTCAGAAATCCACAGAATGTGACATTTAATGTTATTTATTCACTTGTTGTTGAGACAAATCTGCTCCCAACAGCTTTCCGTTCATGGATTCGAAGAAGCAGCTGAGCATCTGTACCTCCAGGTGAGGCTGTGCGTTTGTGGCTAGGTCGCCACTGGGCAGAAAATTGCTAGTCTCTCCTGCAGACCTGTGCTGTTCTTGAAAGGACACAATGTATAGCCTAGGACAGGACAGGCTAGTCCTTAATATTCCTGTTTCTCTAAGGTCTGTCAGATCCTCCTGGGCCAGAAGGCTGAAGACATGCTCCATCTTCCTGACTTACTGGGGCTGTACAGGTAGGCAGCTGTCTCTACAATTTGTCTCAGTTCTGGAAGCGGTGTTAGGCTTCCTATATATTTTCAGTTGACGTTGGTCATTCTCAGATTTCTGACGGGGTTGAAAAACTACTTATATACTCATAGCCAACCCAGGCTATTTACTTTGAGAGGATGATTTTTCAGATGGCATACTATCTAAAGCCAGGATATAAGTCAAGATAGAATCATAAGTCTTTTAATTTAGGATAGATGACAATGTTCTATCTTAATGACATTAATGATGGACTGGGTGTTAGAGACCTAACTTTATAAATTACAAAATGGTAATAGTTGTGCTCTATTTATATTTGAGAGAAAGGTCTTGTTTTTTTATTAGAACAGAAAGGGAGAAGTGTTGTGATGGGCCTGGTGCTGTTCTTGTGAACCAATCCCCTAATGAATAAAGGAGCCAATCACTGGGTGAGTAGGAGGGACTTCCAGGTTGGATGGAGGAAGAGGAGAAGTTGAGTCTGGCTATATGAGATTGATGCTCCAATGTGGGTGAATGTTGAACATGCTGTGTTCAGTGAAGGATGAGTCCCAGGGGACCACAGACTGCATGCCTCCACCTCCACTTGACAAGATGGTCAAAAGTGAGGTTATGCTGGTGGCGAGGCAACTCTGAGACTACGTGAAAAGCCACCAAACCAGGTGCTTTGGTGTTTGATCCCTTTGCTTTTATCAAGTCTTTGGTTTTTTGAATTATGGTTTCACTTTGTAGCCCCAGCTGGCCTCAAATTCACAGGAATGAGGAAAGACGAAGCCTGGAACTCACTAGGACTCAGGCATGACTTTCCTCTTTTTTTTTTTTTTTTTCTGGATTTTACTTTAAACTTAAAACTAGTAAACAGCAAAAACTGTCCAGTTCTGGCTTTCACTCTGGGGCCTATCCAGAAGGTGTGTGTGTGTGTGTGTGTGTGTGTGTGTGTGTGTGTGTATGTGTATGTACACATGCTCATGTGAATGAACACATGTGGAAAGCAGAGACAGATGGGCAGTGTCTTCTGTTATCACCTTCTTACCTTACTTTTTCAGACAGTGTCTTCAATTGAACCTGAGGGTCACCGATCAGCCAGATCTGACTGGCTCACCCTCCGCAGTGCTATGGCTACATGTGTTAGCTCTTACCTGAGTGCTGGAGACCTGAACTCAGGCCCTTGAGACTGCACAGCACACACATCACACTGAGGCTCTGCCCTCACTTCCCACTGCCGTGCAGAGTCTTACTGTGTGTAAGACACACAATATTGTGTGTCTCTGGCCTTGGGCAAGCTGAATATAAGGCTATCTTGTCCAGGAAACTTCAAGCTGCCTCTAGATAGAGCGCTCTTGTTTATTTATCTTGAATATTTTATGTTTTTAAACTAGTAATTTACACACAGGGAGCATATAATATGTGCCTCAAGACAAACCAAATAAATAGAACCAAAATCTAGACTAAATCAAACCAAGCCATACAAACACTAATACAAACGGAAGGTGGTAAGGTCTATCGGTTTTGGGGATGTGTTTGTTTTGCAATGAGGTCTCACTAAGTAACCTATGCTAGACTTGAACTCTTCATCTTTCTGCCTTACGCTAAGTGTTAGTATTATAGGCATTTTGTTACAGTGGCCACTTCTACTAGAAATGGAATGATATAGGCCTATGCATGTAGTCTTTGACTACTTTGTGGGTTCTTCTTTCTTCCACCTTCTCCACCATTTTTCTACCCTTTCGACTCCCTAACACCAAATAGAAGAGGAAAACAGGATGGAAAGGTAAGAGGGTAACTTTATTAGACTATTTCCTGCTAACAAGGGGCGTTGAGTTCCCTGGGGCAAGTACCTAATTTTTTCTTCTTATTTCTTCTTTGGGCAAGACTACTTAACAAACTGTGACCAACAGCAACCAACCACCAACCAACAGCAACCAACCACCAACCAACAGCCCACCACATCTCTTGGGGCTCCTAGCATTTATCTATTCTGTTAAAAGCCCCCAGAATTCTAAACATCACACAATCACAGAAACTATCTGCAGCTGGCAAAATCGCACCTCCACCAGAGCACAAGACAAATCATAGTCAGCTGCTGTGGACAGTCTGAAGCAGCCCCACATCCCACACCTGGGATTAAAACAAAAGCACATTCTTATAATAATTCTATGTTTTTCAAAGAAACCAAAATGGCTGAATTGTCACAACATGTGTAATTTGTACCAACCTGCCCAACAAAAACAGATAAAAAGTCTAGAGGAAATAAAACCCCCAGAAAGGGTCAGGAAACAAAGTAGTCTACTGCCCACCCAGTGTGCAGCTGTCTCTGGGGATTGTTTGCTGATCTGAAGAGAAGGCTGACACTCAAGGTTTACAACTTCCCAGAGCTGTGGGGAAAGCTAGAACCTAAGGCCTGCCAACAATCACAGCCTGCTGAACACATTTCCCCTTGGCCGGACTCTGATTTCGAAGGGTGGCACCTCAAGAGGAAAGGTACCCTGGAAATAACACAGCTGTGGAAAACCAGAGTCTGGCTGCAAGCCCTTGGGTTGCCCAGATGTCGACAGAGGAGATCCCAGATGGCTAATGTCACCAGGAATCTGGAAAAAGCAAGAGAAATCCTCTCTGGAAAAGAGCATCTTCCCGGGATCTCATTTTCCTACAACTAATTTTTACCGTAGGTTGTGCGCTGTGGAAAGAATCAGGCACACAGGGCAGTTTGACAGGAAGAGTAAGAAACAGTAGGTGGTGGCGCACGCCTTTAATCCCAGCACTCGGGAAGCAGAGGCAGGCGGATTTCTGAGTTCAAGCCCAGCCTGGTCTACAAAGTGAGTTCCAGGACAGCCAGGGCTATACAGAGAAACCCTGCCTCGAAAAACCAAAAAAAAAAAAAAAAAAAAAAAAAAGAAAGAAACAGTAGGCATGGCCGACCACAGAAAGGCTTCAGGTGGCTTCTGGATGTTAAAAGTCAGATGTATTAAAGTAGCTCTGATTACTCTGAGCAGGACAGAAATGACACCTAAATGTTTGTCTGTGAAGTACAAGTTACCTCAGTATATTTTTTCTCCCTTTCTTCCTCTGTCCTCCTCTTCCCTTTCTCCTTCCCTTAGCACACGAAGCACCCTCAGAGACTAGAAGAGACCATCAGGTTACCTGGAATTGGAGTTACAGGTGGTTGTGAACCACCAAGTGTGTGCTGGGAACTAAACCTGGGTTCCCTGCAAGAGTAGTAAAGGCTCTAAACTACTAAGCCATTTTCCCAGATGCCACCACCACCATCACCATCACCACCACCACCACCATCACCATCACCACCACCACCACCATCACCACCACCACCACCACCACCACCACCACCATCACCACCACCACCACCACCACCACCACCACCACCACCACCACCACCATCACCATCACCACCACCACCACTGTTGGTAGCCACGTCACACCTGCAATGCCTGCAGTCGCCATTATAAGATGGCGCTCATATCCGCTTGCCCGTTGGTCGTTCGTTAACAGGTTCTGCACCTGCGCTTGGGAAATTCCCGGTTGCATAACCCATGAGGTAATCTGGCCTGATCCAGCCACTGCCAATGAGTGATTGCCACGTCCTAGGCGGTAGCCGAACCCTATATAAGCACGGGCCCTGTGCGGCTCGGGGTCCTTCCATTCTTCCCCTTGTAAGCTGATGGTCTCACTCTCAAGACGCATTAAAGCTTTGCTGCAGAAGGATCCATTTGTGTGCCGCATCGTTCCTGCTGGCGGGAGGTAGCGCGGGACACACCACCATCACCATCACCACCACCATCACCATCACCACCACCACCACCATCACCATCACCACCACCACCACCATCACCATCACCACCACCACCACCACCACCATCACCACCACCACCACCATCACTATCACCACCACCACCACCATCACCACCACCACCACCACCACCATCACCATCACCACCACCACCACCATCACCACCACCACCACCATCACCACCATCACCACCACCACCACCATCATCAAACTCAGGTCTTCATGCTTGTGCAGTGAACACTTTACTTATAGAACCATCTCTCAGGCCAGTCTTTGCTTTTTGAGTCTAGGTTTAATATAGTCCAGGCTGGCCTCAAAGTCCCTAGGTAGCCAAGGCTGGCTTGGAACTGCTGATCCTCCTGTCTTCACTCCTTGAGTGCTGGAGGTGCAGGCACCACAGCCAGTTCAAAGTTTATTCTTAAAACCTATGAAAAACTGTTTCGGCTTTTGGAGCCACATAAATCTGTCATGGTATCCGGTACTTAGGAGACAGATGCAGAAAGAGTAGGGGCTTAAGGCTAGTCTTGGATAGAGGAGTCTAAAAATAATAAACAAATAAATCAAACAGAAATGTTAGAACTTAAAAAAAAAAAGCTGGGCATGGTGGTGCACGCCTTTAATCCCAGCACTCGGGAGGCAGAGGCAGGCGGACTTCTGAGTTCGAGGACAGCCTGGTCTACAGAGTGAGTTCCAGGACAGCCAGGGCTACACAGAGAAACCCTGTCTCAAAAAACCAAAAAAAAAAAAAAAAAAAAAAAAAAAAAAAAAAAAAAAAAAAAAAAAAAAAAAAAAAAAAAAAAAAAAAAAAAAAAAAAAAGCATAATCAGAATTAAAAGTCAGGGGTGGGCTATGAGTATGGCAAATATGATCAAATACACCACATGCATGTATGAACTCAAAGAACTCCTACAATCATTATAGAAAAATTAAAAATTCAGTGGAAGGGTTTAACAGAAAATTCCATAGTTGAAGACTGAATCAGTGGAGTGGGCATTAAGTAAGCCTTTGGGGCTGGGTGCTGCTGAAGGGTCATGCCTTTCCTACAGAAGGAAGCACGCTCCCTTGCATGTTCTCACCCCACTCAGCATACTGTTTCATAGTCACACTAATGGAAAACTTGTTATTTTAAGCACGGCACTCTTATTATCTATCTATCTATCTATCTATCTATCTATCTATCTATCTATCTATCTATCTGTATTATTTATTTATTTGTTTGTTTGTTTATTTATTTATTTATTTATTTTAGTTATGTGAGGGGGTGATTTATTTATTTATTTATTTTTAGTTATGTGAGGGGAGTGTCTGTCCTCTGAGGTCAGAACCACGGGGTTCACTGGAGCCAGAGTTATAGTGGGTCCGAGCCACCTGACTGTAGCCAAACCACAGCCCTTGCTGAGAACTGTGTGCACTCTTAACCACTGAGCCATCTCTCCAGCTGTTGTCTCTCCTTTGGACAGAAACTCACTGTGTAGCCCTGGCTGGCTTGGAATTCACAGTACATGATGCTGTCTCAAATTCACAGAGACCCACTGGCCTCTGCCTCCTCTGTGTGACACTCTTAAGAAAACCTTTTCACTGTTGTCTTTTGAAATAGTCTCACCACTCTGTAGCCCAGGCTGGTCTATAGAGTTCAGGCTGGCCTCCAATTTTTTAAAAAATGCAAATATGTGTCAGTGTGTATGTGCATATGCATGTACTTGCTCTTGGAGGCCAGAAGAGTGCGACGGACCCCCTTGGAGCTGGAGTTACAGGTGTTTTGAACCTGTTGTGGGTGCTGGACCATTTCTCCAGCCCTGGCTTCTAACTTTTGGCAGTCTGCCTGCCTTGGTCTCCTAGGTGCTGGGATGAGTCACTATACCCAGCTAAAACAAAACAAACTAACAAAATCTGCATTTTAAAAACTATTTCTGCCAAATAGAGTGGCACACACCTTTAATCCCAACACTTGGTAGCAGACACAGGTAGCTCTCTAAGTTCAAGGCCAGCCTGGTATACATAGTGAGTTCCAGGACAGCCAGAACTACATAGAGAGTCCCTATTTAAGATAAATAAATAAATAAATAAATAAATACATTTTTGAGATTATAATGTAATTATGTCATTACCTCTCCCTTTTTTCCTCCAAGGCCTCTCATATACCCCTACTTGCTACCTTTCAAATCCATGACTTCTTTTTTTATTGTTGTGATATATATACACATATACAATATGTATAATACATATATACTCATAAATACATAAATATATCATGCCCAGTCTATGCCATGTTACTAGTATGTATGTTTTCAGAGCTGACCATTTGGTACTGGATAACCAGTTGGCACCTTCTGCCCTGAGGAAGACCCTCTCCCCCACTCAGCATCCCTTAGTTGCCTGTGTACTTTGTAAGGCTTGAGGCCTTCTGGGCTTTTCCTCTTGGTGTAATAAACATGCACTGTGGAATGTTTATTGCTGTTGTCCTTGTTCAGCTCATGTTTGGGTAGCCGTGTTGGTGGGACTGTGGTGTAACATCTGACATTGCTAGGGGACATGGTCTTATAGCCAACTCCCCAGTCCTCAGGCTATTATAGCCTTTACACAATCATTTCCACAGAGACCCATGATCAGAAGGTATGAGAGTTGTAATGAGGATGTATCTGTTAGGACTGGGAACTCATGTTTTTAATAGAACAGATTTATACATGAAGAACAGTTCGTAGAGACAGTGGAGTGCTTTTGAGAAAAAAAGACTACAGAGGAAATAAAAACCCTCAATGTTAGTGCACACTGTTGACATGACCTCTACCTTTCTGGTGGGAATTTGAGCAGCAGCTCTATGCTGTCCTGGGTCACTGAGACCATGGCACAGTGCTTCTCCTGCAGGACTCAGGGACACTGTCAGCAGAGGTCCCTGAGACATGGATTTGAAAGGTAGCAAGTAGAGGTATATGAGAAGGCTTGGAGGAGAAAAAGGATGGATAATGACATAATTACATTATAATCTCAAAAATGTATTTATTTATTATATATTTATATAGTATAAATATATATGATATATGAGAGGGCTTGGAGGAGAAAAGTGAGAGCCAATCCACACTTTCTAGGAGTAAACAGAGAAGCAAGTCAAGAAGAGGCCCTGCTGGAAGCTCAGAGCTCCTGTAATTCCTGTACTGGGAAGGCAGAGGCAGGGGAATCACAACTTCAGAGTCACCCTTGGCTACACAGGGGTCTAAGGCAGGGAGGAAGGGCTGGAGAGACTTCTCAGCAGTCAAGGGTGCTTCCTGCTCTTCCAGAGCACCTGAGTTCAATTTTCAGCACCCAAGTTGGGCAATATGCACCTGCCTTAACTCCAGCCAAGGACTTTGTGCCTTTTTCTCACCTCCCTAGGGTGCCTTCACTCACATGGCATGCATTCACAGACACATACAAACATACTTTTGTTTTGTTTTGTTTTTCGTTTTTTTTCGAGACAGGGTTTCTCTGTATAGCCCTGGCTGTCCTGGAACTCACTCTGTAGACCAGGCTGGCTTCGAAGTCAGAAATCTGCCTGCCTCTGCCTCCTAAGTGCTGGGATCAAAGACATGCACCACCACTGCCTGGTTAAACATAAATTAAAAATAAAAAAAAAATGAAAGGAAGAAAGAAAGAAATATCCATGTCAAGAAATAAAATTTAAAAAAAAGATTTTCAATAACCTCTAGATCTCTATTTGAGAACTGAAGATATATTACAGGGTCAATGATGTGTATTAGTGGGAAAAAGAACCTGCCACTAAGGTTGATGGCCTGAGTTTGAGCCACAGGACCCAAATGGTGGAAGCAGAGAGCCAATTGTCACAAATTTCCCTCTGACCTCTGACCTCCACACTCACACTATCACATGTACACATACACACACCAAACAAACAAATAAATAAAAAATAAAATTTATACTACTACAAAAGATATAAAAAGCACTTCCTGTGAGAGTACATATACCTGCCATCCCAGAACTTAGGAGATGGAGGCTGAGATCAGGAAGAGCTCAAGGCTAGTCTTGTACCTATAAGGATTTGTCAGGAAAAAAATTAAAAATAAGTAAGGAAATAGAATAATACTCTCATGACAGCTGTACATATTAATAAAAAAATAAGAATGATCTGGACATGGTAACACATGCCTACAATGTCAGCACTAAGGTAGGATTGCTATGAGCTCAGGCTGCATAGTGAGAGCCAGGCCAGACTGGTTACAGAGTAAATTCTGACTCAGGAAAACAAGAAATTAAATAAATGATGCATGCATGGACATAGGGACTCAGCGTGTAAGTACATTAATCCACAGGCAACCCCAGTGAAAAATCCAGGTAAGTTAAAAATAAAAATAAACAAGTAAATATGACAGATATTTTACAACAAAATAAAAACAATCCAAAAGTCCATCAGCAGGAGAAACAAATTGTGGGCTGTTGAGAGGCTGAGCAGACAGCGTGCAGTGACAAGCGTGTACTTAGACAGAAGCCAGCAGCACACGCTCCCAGACGGGCCTCAGGGTTTAGGAATGTACCTAAAATTATAAGTCTAAGCAAGAAAGGAATTAAGTGCAAATTAGGGTGTGAGGCGAGAAGCTCTCGATGAAAAAGAACACATGGTGGGTTTTGGCAGCTGGGACTGACCCACATCTGGACTTGGGAGTGACTACACAGGTATCGGAGTTATGATAAACTATCTTGTACACCCTTCTATAGATGGGTCATCTTTTACAAAGTTTGCTTTTGGGTTTTTGAGACAGGGTTCTCTGTGAAACCTTGGAACTTTCTCTGTAGACCAAGCTGGGCTTGAACTCACAAAGATCCACCCGCCTCTGCTGGGATTAAAGGTATGCTCCATCACCACCTGGCTACAACTTTTATAAAAATGATATAGACTGTTCCTTATACATCACGATGTGAGTGTCACAGATGCCTCGTTGGAGAGACAAAAATGAGACCACTTGTGAAACAAACGTTTGTTTGTTTTTTCTTTTTTTTTTAAAAAAATAATTGTTGCTTTCATTTTTCCTTTGCATGTTCTGCTTGCAGTATGTCTGTGCTCCACTCCATGTGCATGCACTGCCTAAGAGAGCAGGGCGAGGGCGCCGGGTCCCCCAGGACTGCAGTTACAAGCAGTTTTGAGCCACTGTGAGGGTGGTGGGAACCAAACCAGGGACCTTAGTAAAAGCAGCAAGTGTTATTATTTTTTTTTTGACACACCAGAAGAGGGCGTCAGATTTCATTACAGATGATTGTGAGCCACCATGTGGTTGCTGGGATTTGAACTCAGGACCATCGGAAGAACAGTCAATGATCTTAAGCACTGAGACATCTCTCTAGCTTCTGTTATTTTTTTTACTCTTACTAATTTTTTTTTTAAATCTCAGCCTGTAGCCTAGGCTGGCCTGGAGCTCAAGATCCTCCTGCCTCAACCTTCCTTGTGCTGGCATCACAGGAGTGCGCCACCACACCCAGCTGCTTAAGCAGTTGCGTAACTATGGCATAACAGAGGGCATAAGGAAAGGGAGCGGCCTGGATTGCACCCAAGGAGATTGCTGAAGGCTACGGGTTTGCTACTATTTATTCAGAAGGACATGGCACAGGGTCACCAGAGGCACCTGCAAGTTCCACTTCCACCAGGACAAAAGATGAAAACAAAGCGAATCTACATCACTGTCTTCAATCCCGGCCTCCCCTGGAATATTTTGCAGAACTGTGTTTTTTGTTTTGTTTTGTTTTTTAATGTTCTGAGTCCAAAACTGCGACTGGATCCCTGAAGAAAAACCATAAACATTTGTGTCTCAGAAAGCGTGCACTCTTATCTAACACTGTAGTCTCTCTGAGCCTGTGCACACGGTCCCCTGCCTAGAAGATGGCTGCTTCTGCATCATGTAACATGGAATCCTTGCAATAGTATAGTGATCCCGCTCCCAACTTTACCTATCTAACTTACATGCTAAGAGACCCAGGCTGCTGGGGATGTGGCGTAGTGGTGAGTGGTTGGTTAGTATAGACAGGACCTAGGTTCAATCCCCAGTGTGTGAAGAAAGAAAGGAAGGAGAGAGGGGCCAGCAGGGAATCTTTTCCATTGGGTACTTATCACAGCATAGCTGGGAACTAGGCCACGATGCCTGGGAAGATCTTGGCTTGGTCGAGGATCCCACAATCCTCCCATTTAAAACAATTAATCAATGTTTGTTTTCAGAGTGATTTATGTTTAATCATGCAGAGGTATGTGCACACGCATAGATGTACCTGTACCTACAGAGTCCCAAGGAAGGCATTGGATCTCCTGGAGCTGCAGTTAATAGTGGTAGTGAGCTGCCCACCTAAGTGCTGGGTCAGGTTCCCTCAAGAGAGGAAGCGTTCTTCACCCCGAAGCCATCTCCATATCCCCAGCACCTTTTAGCAAAAAATTTGAATCTTCTAGCCTGTATAGGATAGCATTTAGAAAAACGTAAAAGAAGCCTGGAGAAATCACTCAGTAGCAAAGAGTATTTGCCGCACACACACAAGGACCTGAGTTTGAATCCCAGCTCTTAAAAAGAGATAACTTTGTGTGGCCTCAAATCTACATGTAACCCCAGCACGGTGGGGGCTTTCTAAGACTTGCTGGCTGCTAGCCTAGCTCTAGTTTCAGGTTCAGTTCAAGACCCTGTCTCAAATGAATAAGGCTGAGAGTGGTAGAACAGGGTACCTAACACTCTTCTCTGGCCTTTGCCCACATATACCCAGATCTGTGTACCTGCATACAGATATGTGCATAACACATATACATGCACACACACTCGCACAAATATAAAGGAAACTAGGTATGGCGTCATGTGTTTGTCATCTAATACTTAGGAGGTCAAGGCTGGAGGATTTCTAAGAGTTCTAGGCTAGCCTGGTTATATAGCGAGACCCTGGTCCCCCAAAACCAAGTCCAACAAAACAATTTCACAATGAGTTCTTCTCTACACTGGTAGAAAGGATAAGACAGGATTGAAATTAAAACAAAACAAACAGCACTGCTACCTAAAAGAATAGTATCAAATCTCAGTGATGCTTTGGTGCTGGGAAGATGTTCAGTCTCCTTGTGAGAGTGTGATGTACTAAGACCCTGGAAGATATCTCAGAACGTTAAACATGTTGCACTCGCTGACCAGAAACTCCTGTAGGCACTTACCTATGGAGAGTAAGACTGTTGCAGAGTGACTTGTACATACATGGTCAGAGCAGCCCCATAGTTGTTCAAACTGGAAACAACCCAGATGTTCCCCGGTGGGCAGAGAGATCAAGGCAATCCCTTTCTGTCGCCCAAAGGAAGAGACTGCTGATCCCTGAAATGCCATGGAGACAGCTTGCTGACCTTCCATTGAGCAAAGCCGGACCTTAGTGGGAGAATGAGTATCAGGCTAGCCTGGGCTACACTTGAAGACCCTATCTCCCAAAGCAAAACAAAGAGGACAAAACAAGAAGCCAGAGCCTTAGAGAGCTGCACGCACAGACTCCAGTTATCCAGGACTCTGGAGCAGACAAAAGGAAGGAGTTCATAGGTTGCCAGGAGCGGGTGGAGTAGGAAGACTCCTGACATGACTGTACAGTGTGAGGCAGCTTTGCAAAGGGCTTCGTTATCAATTTGTTATCTTCTAGCTGCAAGATCTTGCTTGGGTAAAGTACAGCAGGGCTCAAGATGACCTTGACCTCACTACATCGCATAGATTAGTCTCAAACTGGAAATCTTCCAGCCTGTACACCTCTCTGAGTGCTAGAATCACAGGCATGTGCCATCATATCTGGTGTAAAGTCTCTCAGCTAGGCTGGCACTATCCCTGTGCACAGGTGACACAGCCTATGTTTACTTTGAGATGTAGTCTTATGTAGCCTAGGCTGGCTTTGAACTCAACACATAGCTGATGTCAGGCATTTGCAACCTCTGAACACCTTCTTTCTGTCTGCTCCAGAGTCCTGGATAACTGGAGTGAGACTGTGTGGCTCTCTACGGCTCTTGTTTTGTCCTCTTTATTTTGCTTTTGGAGAGAGGGTCTTCAAGTGTAGCCCAAGCTAGCCTGATACTCATCTTCCCACTAAGGTGTCCCGAGAGTCACTGTGCCCACTTTTTTATTTTGTTAACATTTAAAAAGTATTTTGCTTTATTTTTAAAGTGTGTGTTTATGTTTGCACAAGCATGCACACAGAAATGAGTGTAAGACAGCTGACTGCAGTAGCCAGAAGAGGCTGATAGCATAGGTTCCAGGACCCCGGTCCTCCGAGAGAGCCGTTCCTCCATCCCTGTTGCTTTCTCTGCTTTTGAAACATGTCTCACATTATATAGCCTGGGCCTGCCTGAGCCTCCTGAGTGTTGGGATTATGGGCATGTGCCCCTATGTTGGGCTTAATTAATTCTTTCTGTTATGGTTTTTGTTCTGGAGTAGGACCTATTTGTATTTTAAAAAAACCAATTGAAAACAAAGCAGGCAATGGTTGCTCTTGCATGTGGTCCAGAACCACTGCTCTTAATATGGATACACACACTCCATCATTTCACACATACAGTGAGTTCATCACAAACCGTTCTGAGAGCACTGTGTACAGTAATTCACTGGGGCCTTACCACAATCCCAAGAGGGAGATTCCATTATTCTCCCATTTTGCAGATAAGCAAAGCAAGGCACAGAGGGGAGATTTATTAAATGCAGGTAGAGTATTTCTAAAGAACAAAACAAAATAAACAAACAGCAGATGTAATCTAGTTATCCAGGTTTGGAAGCCTTCAGCATTGTCTCGAGCATCTGAAGACAACCCTGGGCATTCTTTAATGCAGAGATCCCTGGAAACTGTGCTGGACCTGAGTAACGTAAGCACACCACAGGTTGAACAAGGCCAGCTGCCAGTTCAAACCTTTGCTCTTCCCAGCTTCAAAATCTTAATCTTCATCTTATAGGGGTTAAAAAAAATGTATCATGTGTTCCTGTGTCCATTCATGTGCAGATGTCCATGTATGTGAGTTCACATGGAGGCCAGCGGTCAGCATCAGGTGTCTTCATTAGTCTCATTTCATCTTTTAAGACAGATTTCTCATTGAACCGGAGCTTGCCAATTATTCTAGACAACTCGGGCAACAAGCCCAGGACCCTCCTTTCTCTGCCTCCCTAGTTCTGAGATTATAGGTAATGCCACTGCCTTAATCCTCTTTGATTTTTTTTTAAACTGTGTTTGCTATTGATCCAATCCAGGCACTCACTCCCGCTTGCATGACAAGCAACTTATCATCCGAGCCGAGCTGCCTTCCAGCTGCTAACTTGTGTTTTGCAGTGAAGAGACAATATGGTTACACATTGGGCTTGCAGTCTCAGCACACGAGAGATTTCTCTGCCCACAACCCTTGGGCTCTCTGTGGTCCCCACTTCCTGGAGCTGCAGGTCTCCCAGGCACTGCTCCCTGTGCACACCCAGTGATGCTACCTCTGCCTTCCTTTTCCTGTCATCCCCACTGAGCGTAGGCTTGAACGTGGGGCAGAGTTGAGTCAGTTTGAATCACCCACAGGGCCTTGGGATGATGGCTTTCCTGTCTAGCCTGGCAGTACCCGTGTGCTTTATGCTGATCTCAGGCTCTATAATCTTTCTTAGCGTGGATATTTAAAGCTCCTGTCTGGGCACAGTAACATTCACTGATAATCTGAGCACTCAAGGCGGTAGAGGCAGAAAGAGGGGTCAAGAATGACTTTGGCTGTGTACTGAGTCTGAGACTGACCTGGGCTACATAAGACCATTTTTAAATTTCAGTCAGTCAACCCTGGCAGTGGTGGTGCAAGCCTTTAATCCAAGCATTCCGGAGGCAGAGGCAGGAGAGTCTCTGTGAGTACTACAGAATGAGTTCTAGGACAGTGGAGGCTATACAGAGAATCTCTATCTCAAAAAACAAAATGAAACAAAATATCAAAAAACTAACAAACAAGCTGGGCGTGGTGGCCCATGCCTTTAATCCCAGCACTCAGAGGCAGAGGCAGGTGGATTTCTGAGTTCGAGGCCAGCCTGATCTACAAAGTGAGTTCCAGGACAGCCAGGGCTATACAGAGAAACCCTGTCTCGAAAAACCAAAACAACAACAAAAACAACAACAACAACAACTAACAAACAAGATAAACAAACAAAACCAAACAAAGACCTGCATTAAAAATGGCATGGTGGGTCATGCCTGTAATGCTGTCACTTGGGTGATGGGAGGCCAGAGGATAACTGAGAATCTGAGGGCAGTTTGAGATAAGATAGATAGATAGATAGATAGATAGATAGATAGATAGATAGATAGATAGATAGATAAATAGAGATAGATAGATAGATAGATAGATAGATAGATAGAGATAGATAGATAGATAGATAGATAGATAGATAGATAGATAGATAAATAGAGATAGATAGATAGATAGATAGATAGATAGATAGATAGATAAATAGAGATAGATAGATAGATAGATAGATAGATAGATAAATAGAGATAGATAGATAGATAGATAGATAGATAGATAGATAGATAGATGATGGGATGGAGCTCATTGCTTCAGAGCACTGGCAGGTTTGTTTACCAGCACCTACGGGGCAGCTTGTGGCCATTTGTAACTTCACTTGACACCCTCTTCTGGTCTCTATGGGTACCAGGTATTCATATAGTGCACAAACATATATCTGGGCAAAACATTCAGACACATAAAATATATATGTATATGTTTAAAAAGGATTAAATTAAATAAGATTAAAGGATACCATCACAATCTCGACAGACAGTAGAGAACAGAAACTGTTCATACGAGGTGACATTTCACTGGCTTTGTCCCTGCTTTCATTATTACATTCTGCTGGGTTCTGAGGTTAAAGAGCTAGCTGCGGATTTGAGGGCTGTTGTCAGGAAAGCTGCAGATATTTATGGGATGTTAAAACTCCACACGATGTGTTCCTGTGAGGGTGTGCAAGTGCGTGTTGTGCATTCTAACAGAAGCCAGAGGTTAATGTCCCCTGCCTTGATTTGTCGTGTTTCACCTTTTAAGAAAGTTTATTTTAATCCTTTTTGTGTGGGTGAACCATGTGCATGCAGTGACCTTGGATATCAGAAGCAGGACATCAGACCCCCCTGGAACCAGGTCTTCTGGAAGGATAGACATTGCTCTTAACTACTGAGCCATTTCTCGAGCCTATCATCTTGTGGGTTTTGTTTGTTTTGTTTTGTTTTTGAGAGTGGATCTCTCCCTGAGCCTGGAGCTCACCAGCAAGACTGGCTTGGCAGTCTAGAGGACCAAGTTTGGGGAAAACTCTGAATTTGGGTTTTACTGTTGCCAACCGCCATTCCACTTCCACGGTATTTGGCACCGCTGTAGACACTGCAGCCTTACCTGGCTCTGTATCTACCAGGAAGTTTCCAAGAAGACCCTGAAGCTTTAAAAGAGAGCATAAGCCAGGGCTGGAGCTGGTGGGAAGAGTCTCAAACTGTGCAGCAGGTACCCCGGGACAGGATAGCTGCTGGCTCTCAGTATGTAGCCTGAGCACATATCTGCCTTTGATAGGCAGCTCGGGTCCCCTGTGGCAGGGTTGGGAGTGTCCTCTGGGCTTAGTGTGTCTGATAAAATATAGGACACCCCGTTATGTCTTAATTCCAGATCTATAACAGTCTGCATATTTGAGTTTCCTTTTCCTTTTTTGACTTTCTTTCTTTGCTTTTTTTGAGATGGGGGGGTCTCCAGTAGCTCAAGCTGGCCTCACATATCTCGTCTCTTCCCACACGTCCCTGAGCACTGTGTTTACAGGCTTCCCTGCACAGTATTTCAGATAAACTAAAAGATTACTCATGGTTGATCTGAGAGTCGCATTTAACTGAACACGCTGCACTTTTATTTGCTAGACCTGGCAACCCCTTCTGGACAGGAAATTCAAGGATCCAGATTCTAGTCTTATGTCTCCTTAACCTGGCTGGGGACAGCGGTCAGTAGTTACTTTGCAAGAGTCTAGTGCAAAACAAAGAGACTCCACTCATCCTCCTTGGTGAGGGGGAAAGTCCCAGGCTAGACCCAGGACCTGTGTTTCTAGGTAACCTTAGTGCAGAGCCAAGACTTTGGAAGGACACGGGTGTGCACAAGCCATTAAACGGGCTTGATGCAAAAGAGATCTGCAGCTCACAGTTAATAGGTTCTCTTCACACGGAGGGCCTTAGGATTCACTGGGCAAGCGTGAAAAATTCACATTCTGCACTACTACCCCCAAGTCAATCAGCTGGGGTGGGATCCAGATACTTGTCTTCTTAAAAGTTCCCGGAGGTCCTAGCGACCTGCCAAGGTTAACAGACTGCAGGCGGCTGGACTGCTTCCAGGGATGGTTTCTAAGCTGGCCCTGCGTGGAGCAGGGCTCCCCCCCCCGTTTCAGAGACAAGCGGATGTGGAAGAACTGAAGCGGGACCTGGGCCTCACCCCTATCCCGCCAGTGCCCTTCACTGCACACCTTACGCCTCTGGGACCCCAAAGAGAGACGCCTGGATCTTAAGGCAGGAGCAGTCTCGATGGCTGCCAGCGCTGGCAGTGGGACCCAAGGCTGCCCCACCCCAAGCCGCCTCGGGCGCCTGGGCGTGGGGGCCGCCTGTCCGAGAGCAGCAGGCGGTAGACCTGGCTAGAGCTAGGCGGCGCCCGAGAGCAGGGAGCCTGCTCCAGCGTTGGCCACAGGGCAGAGATCCTGGAGGATAGGATAATGGCACTCGGGTCTCTGAGCTGGGTCGAGAGGGAGCTTGGATTTAGGGAGAGGGCTCAGAGCATGAGGTCCTGGAACTCGAGTTTGCGAGGGCGCGCTCCAGTGCACAGCATTCCCTCTCTGATGGTGGGGATCAGTCTCACCCTTCATAGGACGGTGGATAGGCTCCAGCCAAGTGGTACCTACACCTGGTCCAGGTTATCTCTCCTCCTAGGTCAGCTGAGCATCGCTGTTAGACATTTACTGCGTCACGTCACGCTGTGCTTCTGCAGACAATTGATTGGCAAGAAAATTACATCGCTGACTAGCGATCCTGTCACCGAAAAACAAAAGCAAAAGAAAGGGAAGAAAAAAGAAAATTACATTGTTTCTACATACAAGAAAGACATCAAAACAGATCGAAAAGAAAGTACTTCCTATGGTGTGACAGGAGAACGGGTCTCACATTCAGGGAAAAAAAAAAACAACAAAAACCACAAAAAACCAACCATGGCAGCATCTGGAATC
This sequence comes from Mus minutoides, assembly GCA_902729485.2. Classification (NCBI taxonomy): domain Eukaryota; kingdom Metazoa; phylum Chordata; class Mammalia; order Rodentia; family Muridae; genus Mus; species Mus minutoides. Next base: position 5,371,381 of record LR756420.1, read on the forward strand.
AAGAAAAAACACATTCTGTTGAGAACTACGTTCATATACCGTGTTTTACATTTCTGTGTTCGTGGCGTGCTTGTGTATTCATGCTCACTTGTGTGTGAATACACATATGTATGGGTGCATGTGCATGTGTATATGTGTTGGGAAGCCAGAGGTTGGTGTGAGGTATCCTCTTCCTTGAGCTACACCCTAGAAATTGAGGTAAGGTCTTTCACTTGAACCTAGAGCTCTCTAGTTAAGCCAGCCCAGCTAGCCAGCAAGTCCCAGGGACCCTCCTGTTGCCAGCTCACAGACCCGCAGTGCCTTCCGGTGGGTTCTGGAGCAAAACTATGAGTCTTCATGTCTTGATGGCAAGCACCTGCCCACTGAGCCATCACCACAATCTCGAGGGACTTATTTTTTTATTACAAATTTAAAACAAATAATACATTACAAATCACTACAGAACCCCTCCCCACCCACCCATACCCACCCCCCCAAAGCACAGGCAGACTTTGAAGTCAGGAGTTCTCTCAAGAGCTGAACACTAAATTATTTCCTCTTGAGAAACTAGAGTTTGGTTTATGAAAATGACCTTCCCTGTGTTACCAATGATTCCTTTTTATCATTTCCCATTTCATTTCAAGAAGTTAAGCTGGAAGTAAGAAAACCCAACAAATAATAGGAAATGACCCATTGCCTTAGGAGATTCACCATCTAACTTCAGGGAAGGGAAGGCTTATAAGTAAGTCCAGCCGTTTTCCCAGAGTCACAGAGGCAGACATTACAGATATTTTGTTTGTGTGCCCTTAAGCAGTCCCGTCCTAAGTGGCCTGGAATGGGAATTGTCAAGGGTGGCCTTGTACCATGCTCTGAGACAGGGGCCTCAGTTGTCTTTCCCCTGACCACGCTGGCTTCCACCTCAACACAAGCCCTGGGTTCACAGACTCAGATTACTGGAGACTTGATTCAGGTCTTCATACTCGCACAACAAGCACTTCTCCCACTAAGCCTCTCCCTAGTGCTCTCCTTTTAAAGGGAAAGTTGGGGTTTGAAACCAGGGCTTAGTCTACACTAAGTAAATTCTCTACCAATGGAGCTATATCCCCCATGTCTGTTTTGAGGCAGGACCATACATACCCCAGGCTGCTCTACAACTCACCATGTAGCTGAGGCTGATCTCGAACTCCTCATCTACTTGCTTCTACCTCCCAATGCACCTCCCAAGGCACATACCATCACACCTAACCTGCACTGTTCACTTTAAAAAGAGCCACTTTGGGTTTGGGGGGTGGCTTATAGGGCAAAGGCACTTGCCACCCAAGCCTTATGTCCTAAGTTCAGTCCCTGGGACACACACACACACACACACACACACACACACACACACACATCTACATTCGTACAAGAACATGCGTTCACAAATATACAAATAGAGTAACCTGATATTTTCTAAAGAGACATTTTATGAACTACAGGCTTCAGCTTTTATTAATGCTGGAGCAGAGGGACAAGAACATGCAGCTCTGCCCAGGCTTCACTGAGAAAGCCACAGAATACTTTTGCTCAGCATTAAGCTTTAGTACGTGAGCCAGCCACATACACGGAGCAGTGAGGAATTTAAGCCACAGGCTTACTCCTGGCTTACTTCCAAGAAACCACAGCAGTTGGGAATATCTGCATCCAGAGGCAGTCCTGCAGGAGCTCTTCCTGAGACATGGGATGTGGGATTCTCATGTGGAGGAAACAGGGGGCCCCAGCTCTGTTCCCTACCCTGGTGCACAGGCAGAGAAGAACTCTTGGTCTGACTGTACACTGGCTTTGCCTCCCCTTTATTGGCCTTTCTGTATGGAACACTTTGCAGGCTAGCAAATTTAAGAGCTTTTGGTTTTCTGGACTGGGTTTTGCTTTGCAGATCAGGTGAATCTTCACCACCACCCCCCAAAAAAAAATAGGTTTTCTCTGTGTAGTCCTGGCTGTCCTGGAACTCGCTCTGTAGACCAGGCTGGCTTCAAACTCACAGATATCCTCCTGCCTCTGCCTCTGCCTCTGCCTCTGGAGTGCTATGATTACAGGCATGTGGCATCATCACCTGGCATCAGGCTAATCTTAAAAGCACCATGCGGCTCAGCCTTGAGCTCCACCTGCTGCTGCTGCCCAGGTGCTGGTGTTACAGGCCCTCATCACTAAGCCTGGCTCAGCTTTGCATCTGTTGTCTTGAGCTCAATGTGGGTTCTGGCCAGAAGGTGACACACAAACTCTCTTTGCTGTCTCTGGTTTCCCCATACCTCTGTCAGAGGTACAGCCACATTTTTCAGAGACAAGGACCATAAGGTCACCTGCTCCCCATGTTGTTTGCACTGGTGACAGCTCCCCCACATCTGTAAGATGGCTTCCCACCCTCCCCAGGGGACCATGTTCTATGGCCCACCTTGATTTCTTGAGGGCACGGCTATCTCCTTCCTTCCTTCCTTCCTTCCTTCCTTCCTTCCTTCCTTCCTTCCTTCCTTCCCTCCCTCCCTCCCTTCCTCCCTCCCTCCAGTGTGGATGGTAAAATTGCACATGACTGATGTCTCAGAACACAGTTATAACAGACTCTGGAACATTTCAGAACTGTTGCTGTAGTGAAGAGCCTGCTTCCAGAGAGCTGACCCTTGGGCTGGCATTTAGGATTCTCCTGATGAGACTTCATTCCACTAAGTCTCTTTGCACCAGGTTGGCTGTCCTAGTTAGGATTTCCATTGTTGCACTGAAACTCCATGACCAAAAAACAAGCCAGGGGGAAGGGGTTTATCTGGCTCACACTTACTTCCACATCACTGTTCATCATCAAAGGAACTTAGAACAGGAACTCAAATGACAGGAACCTGGAGGCAGGAACCTGGAGGCAGGAACCTGGAGGCAGGAACCTGGAGGCAGGAACCTGGAGGCAGGAGCTGACGCAAACAATGGAGGGATGTTGCTTACTGCTTTCTCAAATTGCTTTCTTGTCGAACCCAGGACCACCAGCCCAGGGACAGCACCACCCACAATCACCGTGGTGGTTTGAATGCTTGGACCAGGGAGTGGCACTATTGGGAGGTGTGGCCTTGTTGGAGGAAGTTCATCACTGTAGGGGTGGACTAGTGCTCAAGCTCTCTGCAGGGCGGAAGAGTGTTCCCCCTCTGGCTACCTACAGAAGACAATCTCCTTCTGGCTGCCTTCAGATCAAGATGTAGAACTCTCAGGTTTATGCACCATGCCTGCCTGGACGATGCCACCATTCCTGCCTTGATAATGGACTGAACCTCTGAACCTGCAAGCCAGTTCCAATGAAATGTTTGCCTATATAAGAGTTACCTTAGTCGGGCGGTGGTGGCGCACGCCTTTAATCCCAGCACTTGGGAGGCAGAGGCAGGCGGATTTCTGAGTTCGAGGTCAGCCTGGTCTACAAAGTGAGTTCCAGGACAGCCAGGGCTACACAGAGAAACCCTGTCTCGGAAAAAAAAAAAAAAAAAGAGTTACCTTGATCATGGTGTCTGTTCACAGCAATAAAACCCAAACTAAGACAATCATTAATTAAGAAATTACAGGCTTACTACAATGAGATTTTTTGAAGACATGTTTTTTAAATTAAGGTTCCCTCCTCTGAGATGACTTTAGCTGTGTTAAGTTGACATAACACTATCCGGCACAGCTCCAAACATTTATCTCTAGACACATTCCAGGCCTGGGGTCCCCTGGCTCTGCTCTTTGCATGGAATGAGACCCTCTGTCTTCTCAGAAAGTTCATAAGGCTTTGAATCTTGCTGGGATGGTGGTTCTGGCCTCTTTGGGTCACCTAGGCCTCTGGCTAAAGAAGCCAGCAGCATTCCTCTAGGATAGCCTTACAGCCTGTGTTGGCTCCCCTGCAGGACTGCCTGTCTCATCTCTAGGGTCATATGCTGGTATTTAACCCATCCCAACTTCTTTCCCAACCCCATAAAAACATTCCTGGGAGAAGGGCCCTCAACTCTTATTTCCTAAATCACTTTGGTAGTTAGGTCCTTTGTTTCTCATTTAAGAAATCCAAAAGGTTCCACCTGTACCCAGCATGTTCTGGGTTGCCTTGCCGACTGTGGATGGAATGGGTCAGACCCCAGCACTCCACAGGATTAGCTTAACCTCTGCCTGGGTGTTGGGCTGTGTGCCCTGATTGTACCATCTCAGTGCTGAAGAACTTGCTTAGCATCAGGAGGCCCTGGGTTCTATCCCAAGCACCACAGACTCAGAAAATAAATAATCCCACGGAGCAGCCTGCTCCTTGAACTGGGATTGTAACGTTCTGGGCCTTCCGACTGAGTGGGGAAGGCACCTGAGGCTGGAGTTGTAAATAATCCCACGGAGCAGCCTGCTCCTTGAACTGGGATTGTAACGTTCTGGACCTTCCGACTGAGTGGAGAAGGCTCCTGAGGCTGGAGCTGTACTCAGAAGATACAGACTAGAGGATGTATTTGCAAATCAGCTCCATGTACACAGGAGTCGAGGTGCCGCCTTCTTGCTTCCCTTCCTCCCTCCATTCTTCATTTCCTGCATGTTTTTCTTCCCTTTTGTGGACAGGGTCTCATTCTGTGGCCCAGGCTATTATCAAACTTGAAGGTTCTTCTGCCTCAGCCTCCTCAGGCCTGTACCACAGGCCTTATGCCTCCATTCTTTCATTCCCTCTCCCCCTCTCCTCCCTCCCTCCCCTTCCCTCCCTCCTTCTTCCCTCTCTGTAGTAAAATGAAGGGTCACCTCTATCTGGGAATGAGGGACAGCAGCTGAAGTGGACCTCTTTTGCTGGTCCCACTGTGTGCGACAAGCAAGCTGAGTGGCTTTATCACGCTCAGAAAGTCTTCACTGTCCCATCACCAGGGCTGGCGGAGTCTGTGAGGAGAAACACTCGGTCCATCCAGAGGAGAGGAAGCTCATGTTGCCATGATTCATCAGCTTGAGAGCCAAGAGTTTTCGACGCGATCAGAATTGTCTTTGGGGCCGGCCTGTGCTGGGTGTGCGGAGGCCAAGGAGTTACTGGCAGAGAAACAAGAGCAAAATTAGCTAGCGTACTTTCAGTCTCTGGCCGCCTGCCAACACTTCCTTCCAATGTGAGGGTTCTTAGTTTCCTTCTGGAAGTTTTTGTCAGGTTTATTGCAAACATAAGGGTGGTGAGTGGAGAGGAGCAAAGGGAGAGTTGCTGAGCTGGAAGGAACCCCTTTTGAGAGCACCCCAGTGTGTGTGCTTTTCTGTAGAGACACCAGGCTCCCTTTGTGCAAAACTGAATCCACGTCAGAGACAGCCATATTTTATGGCCCAGCTGGGTATCAATGCATAAGTGTTTATATGTGTGTTTAATAGGTTGGAGTAAGTCCGATACATGCCAGGACCATTGAAAGCCGCCAGTGGAAACATACGCAAGACAGATGAACGTCAAATTCATCAGACAATGAACATTCTAATGGTTTCACCAACATCAAATTTTGTAAAACTGTAAACTTTTGAAAACCATGAAATTAAAACAAATGCCTCACAATAGCGTAAAAGCAACAAATTTGGTTAGGGGGAAAGAAGCTTCCTAGCAGAAATGATTCAGTAAATTTAAACCTGTATATGTATATGTATATGTATATGTATATGTATATGTATATGTGTATGTGTATGTGTATGTGTATGGGTATGGGTATGGGTATAGGTATAGATATAGATATCTTCCTGGATTTTGATGTTTACTCTCAGATTCCTCCCAACTTTAAGAATTTATAAAATAAGACCTCATTTTCTTTTTTTTAATTTTAAATATTTATTTATTTAATGTATGCGAGTACACTGTTGCTGTCTTCAGACACACCAGAAGAGGGCATCAATCCCATTACAGATGGTTGTGGGCCACATGTGGTTGCTGGGAATTGAATTCAGGAAAAGCAGCCAGTGCTCTTAACCACTGAGCCATCTCTCCAGCCCCAAGACCTCCTATTTTCAGAAAGGGCATTATGGCCCTGATCTACTGGCTGCCAGTTGAACATATCTCCAAATGAGAAGAGACAGGGTCCTGCTAGTTTCCAGTTACACAGGGAGGGGTCACCAGGTTGAAAAGTGACCCCTCCCACTGGCAGGATACTATTTAAGGAGCAGGTGTGGGGATAGGGTTGTGACTCAGTTGGTAGAGTGTCTAGCATGCAAGACACTCCAGCGCTGCATAGATCAGGCATCGTGCGTGGCACATGGGCAGGAGGTGAAGAACATCCTTGGCTATATAGTAAGTCAGAATAGCTTAGAATGCGGTGAGAGAGGAAGGGAGGGAGAGGGGCCCGTGCAAGTCTCCCTTATGGATAAGCACACAGCCTCTTCCCCACTGAGCTAGAGCTTCCTGATTTATTCTTTTCTTTCTTCTTTTGCTTTTGCTTTATGAAACAGGGTTTTCTCTGTGTAGCCTTGGCTGTCGTGGAACTATGTAGCCAAGCTGGCTTTGAACTCAGATATCTACCCACCTCTGCCTCCCCAGTGCCACCGCTGCAAGACAGCTCTTTTCTTTTTAAGACAAGATTTATTTTTAATTATACATACTACTTGTGTATGGGTATGTACATGTCAGTGCTGGCACCTTTGGAGGCCAGAGGTGTTGAGCACCCCTAGAACTAGAGTTACAGGCATTTGTCCTTACCTTGCGTGGGTCTTGGGAACTGAACTTGGGTCCTCTTTTTTTAACTTTTGGTCTTTTTTTTTTTTTTTTTTTTTTTTTTTTTTTTTGGTTTTTCGAGACAGGGTTTCTCTGTGTAGCCCTGGAACTCACTCTGTAGACCAGGCTGGCTTCGAACTCAGAAATCCGCTTGCTTTTGCCTCCCAAGTCCTGGGATTAAAGGCGTGTGCCACCATACCCAGCCTGGTCTTCTTTTTTTAAACTGCTGGGAGATCTTTCCAGTTTAGTCTAGTCTAGTCTAGTCTGTTATTAAGGTAGGGGTTTTGTTGTTGTTGTTGCTGTTGTTTTGGTTTTGTTTTGTTTTAATATTATGTTGCCCTTGGCTGGTTTAGAACCCAGGCTGGCCTTGAACTTATAGCAATCCTCCTGCCTCAGTCTCCCGAGCGCTGTGATCACAGGAAAATTTTCAACATGCCCAACTGGATTGTTTTCTTTCTAACTAGTTGTGCTAAGTTAGAACAGAATGGATAGAGTGACAGATAAGATCGCCAGCATCTCCCGGAGAGGGCCTTTCATTGCACTCCATTTGCTTATCATTGGTTGGCACCTGAGCTCAGTATTAAAAGCTACTTACCAACCAGTCCCGTCTGGGAACCTAACCTTGTTGCACCATGGAAAACAGTCTGACTCTTGGGCACCAAAAGTTGGTGACTCATTTTCAGGGTTTTCTTAAGAACTAGGGAACTGACTGTCACACTTGTATGTGAAGAGATTGGGAAACCCAGCCAGTGACTAAATACTTACATTGAATCAGTACTATTTTCGAAGCATTTTAAAATCCTGGACAAAATGAACCCTTTTCCTATTCCTGCTCAAAGTAGTCCCAAGCAAATAAGCTTCAGCTGTCTCCTGTCTGTTTACGGTGCTAAGCAAGCTCCAGCGAAGCCAACTGAACCCACACAGGCTGTGTCTTCTTCCTGGCTCTGCCTCTCTTCAGTGGCACGTTTATACAGCTTCCTGCTGAGAGAAAGAGGCCTCTGAAACTCACTCCTACAGAGAGAACATTGACTCTGAAAACTGGGAACCAGCTATGGATTCTGGACAATCAGGTGAGGGTGGCCCCACGGAAACAGGCTGGATCAAGTCTGTCTACTAGATATGGCTACCTCAGGGCCAAGTACCAGTACCCTGAGTCCAAAGGCTTCCTCAAGTCCCCCCAGGCCCATCAACTTGGTGAATTCAAATGCAGCAACCAATTGTGTCCCACAGTAGTTGTACTAAGTATACATGGATGGAGTTTTGCCTATGAGTTGGTGTTGTGTTAAGAAGACATTTCAAGCCAGGCCTGGTGGCGCACGCCTTTAATCCCAGCACTAGGGAGGCAGAGGCAGGTGGATTTCTGAGTTCGAGGCCAGCCTGGTCTACAAAGTGAGTTCCAGGACAGCCAGGGCTATACAGAGAAACCCTGTCTCAAGAAAAAAAAATCCCCCACCCCCAAAAGAAAACATTTCAAGATTCTTACGATTTCAAGCTTGGCCAGTGTCTTCCACTATACACATTTTTCTATCTGAAACTGCTATGAGCCCAAAATAAAACAACAGCAAAATTTGAATTTAATCATAGCGTATCTGAATTATTTTCCAAGATCCTCTGGATCTGTGTCGCATGATTTTCTCTGATTCAGAAAAACTTTTGAATATACTTTCTCTTTTTTTAAATTTTTTAATTTTTTTATTTATATGAATACACTGTAACTATTTCCAGACACAGCAGAAGAGGGCATCAGATCCCTTTATAGATGGTTGTGTGTCACCATGTGGTTGCTGGGAATTGAACTCAGGACCTTTGGAAGTGGTCTTAACCACTGAGCCATCTCTACAGCCCTTGAATATACTTTTTCAAAATAAACTTTTAAAAAATATTTTGATAATTTTTCAGGGCTTCAGTAATGAGTTAAAGATACTCTGTGTTGTTCTATGTACACAGCTAGCTCAGAATTTCACAGATTCTTTCTGTTTAACAGTACATAGTGCAGTGTGTGTGTGTGTGTGTACATTCAGGTGCATGGAGGAAATCAGAAGTCAACACTGAGAGTCTTCCTTAATCACTCTCCATCTTTACAGATGTGGTTTCTTACTGAACCTAGAGCCTACCACTTTGGCTACACTGGCCCAGGAGCCACCAGGATCCTCCGGTCTCCCTTCCTAGCACCAGGAAATCGAGTGTGTGCTGCTACCCTCAGCTTTTGTGGGTGTTGGGATGTGAGCTCAGCTGCACAGCAAGCACTTAGCCCTCCAAGCCGGCTAAGTAGCCTTACTGCCTCCTCCCTGCAAAACAACAGTGACCGAGGAGCAATGACCCCACCCCTGAAATGACACAGAATCTCCCCCACACTGGGATGTTTATCCTCTAGACAAGACAGGATGAGAAAAATGCCGACGAGAAGCTTAGCAGGTAAGAAGAGGAAAAGCTATCAATTTCTAGGAAGTGATTTTTTTAAAAAGCTACTCAGGTTGTTGGAATGGAACATTTATTTATAATTTTCTGTCATTTATTTAATGACAAGAATGTGTGATGCCCATAGATGAGAAATCCCAGTCAGCATGCACAAAATATGCATTTTATGCTGGGAAGTGGTGGTACATGCCTTTAATCCCAGTACACTTAAGAGACAGTGGCAGGCAGATCTTTATGAATTCAAGACTAGCCTGGTCTATGGAGTGGAGTGTGTCTCAGGACAACCAGAACTGTTACAGAGAAACTGTCTCAAAAACAAAAACAAACAAGCAAACAAAAAAGCATTTTGCAACACATAATCACCTTATCGCCTCCAGCAGCATAAGATATTCCCCATGCTGACAATGTCATGCGAGGCAAAATGTGTAAGGACCACGCCAGGCAGGGTCCTACCCCACAGGGACCCATGTGCCTTGAATTCTGTTGCCATGAGGACTACAGCTGGAAGAGGGGGGCTGCATCGTCTCAGGCTAAAACCCAACTGGCCCTACAAGATGGACGCAGGTCTTATTTATCTGTATGTGTCTGCTGTGAGAGAAGGTGCCTGAAGAGGGAGAGGGTGTCAGATCCCTTGGAGCTGGGGTTACAGGCAGCTCTAAGCTGCTTGATGTGGGTGTTGGGAACTGAACACAGGTCCTTGTCAAGAGCAGCATGTGTCCTTAAGCACTTAGCCATCTTTCCAGCTTAATGCAGGGATCTCAAGGAAGATACGTTAAGGCTTTAATTTTCTGTTTTGTGCTCATCCACAACTCCATTAGTGGTTTGGTTTAACGCTGTGGTTAAAAAAGGTTTGCATGGAGTCATGGCTGGCGTCCCTGGATGATGGCTCTGACCTGCTCCAAGCTGCAGTGTGCAGGACTGCCAGCTTCTGCAGGATGTTTCTTCTGTTGTGTTTTCCCTGGATCCAAGTGACACGTTCTACATCCACATACGGCTGTTTGTCATGACTCTCTCCTAATTGCAAGGACATCTGTGGCTCACCATAGTGGAGGTGAGGAATTCTTTGCTTAAGTTCCAAGTTGATTTAAGGGCTTTCCTGGGGTGGCCCAGGAGTGCAGGTGCCATTTTTCCTGTGTATGCTCAAACCTCCCAGGAGGTCACAGTGGTAGCTTTTTTTGGCTGACCTGGGAAAGGACTGGGGGTGACTCTCTGAGGCTTCCGGTGTCACAGGAGTATACTCAATACACATGGGAACTTACGAGGAATAAGCTTGAACTGTCTCCACCTGGACCATGAACAATGACTAGACCTAGAAAATGTGGTAGACACAGTGTGGGGTTCACCAAGAAGTCTAAGAGTTGCCAGGGTTGAAAATGCACATGGTGGGTGGGGTTACAGAGGAATCAGATGTCCAGTGTGACTCTGGGAAGCTTGAGCTGAGGTCACCTTCAAGGTGTTGCAAGGGATGCCAACAGGGAGCCCCAGTTTTTGCAGTAGTGAGAGGAAAGACACTGGCTAGGGACAGGGGCTGCTTTCCTGGAGTTCCAGGAACTGCTGCCAAGTAGAGGCCAAATGTATGTCCGCTCCCTAGCTGTGCCGTGCTTCTTGTTACACTCACATGTCTAAAGCCTGTTGCAAAGAAGCTGGCAAATGGACAGTTGGATAAGGAGAGGAGAGAATTTAGAAACGAGCTGAAAGGGGTGGAAATGGCCCCTTGAATCAGCCAGGAGAATGGCAACAATCTCTGGAAGACTCTGGATCACAAGCTATGAGATCCTTGCAAGAAATTCAAACAAAGAAAATTCAGTCTTTGTTTGTTTGTTTTTCAAGACAGAGTTTCTCCGTGTAGCCCTGAGTGTCCTGGAACTAGCTCTATAGACCAGGCTGGCCTCAAACTCAGAGATCCACCTGCCTCTGTCTCCTGAGTGCTGGGATCAAAGGCGTGCACCACTACTGCCCCGCTGAAATTCACTGTCTCATTCAAAGCATTTTAGGGAAAAGTTATCTAGCGGACTGCTTTTAATCTATTTTTTAAAAAGTAGTTGCATCTAATTTCTTGTCTGCCTTTAATCCTCTGAAAATTCATATAACTATCTTTTTTTCATTTATTTTATATAATTCATGTGTATGTTCATGGTTGTGTTAGAGCACAAGAATAGAGGTCAGGGGACAATTTGTGGAAGTTGATTCTCTCCTTCCATGTGGCACCTGGGGATTTGGCCCTGGTCCCCAGGCTTGGTGGCAAATGCTCTTACCTGCAGCTCTTTTTGTTTTCTTTAGACACTGTCTTGCTGGTCCTAGAAAACAAGATATCCATTCCAGCCAAGGCTGGCCTCATGATCATGGCAATCCTCCTGCCTCAGCCTCCTGAATGTTGAGACTATTGGTCTGTGCCACCACAGCTTGATTTACATAACTTTCTTTAAATGAATACTGCATAATGCCAGAGCAGTGTCTCCTCATCCCGTTACTCAGGATGAACGGATGCTCCCAGTCCCTACAGGAGAGCAGCAGAGGAGATCAAGCATGAATGCAGAGATGGGTGGTTAAGTGGAGAACAAGATGTATCCTGAGGCTTCGTACAGGAAATAGTGTCCTGGAGACAAAGATTCAAAGAGAGAGCATGAGTGAGTGGGCTATAACTGAAGCTAACTAACTAAGTTTGTCCTAAGTCTGAGGCCTACCAGTGTGCCCAGGGAATTGTATGCAGATAGTTGGGGCCCACTTTAGTCCCTTCTCCAAGCACATTAAACATTTCTTGATGGTGGCAACTTTCAAAGCAGCAGTCAAACCCAGACCCTCCCTCCTTCCCGCCTGCTCAGCCTGGACTCTGTGGTGAGGAAAAAGTTAAGAGGCCATGTGTGATGGTACGTAAGACCAAGGCAGGGGGATCGCTGTAAATTCAGCTAAGCTAGTCTACATAGCAAGGTCCAGGCCAGCCTGGTTTCTCTCTGTCTCCAACCCCCCTCCTCTTTTAAATCTGAGGAAGACACTTAAGAGCAGTTTTTGAGGAAGTGCCTCTTTCAGAGCTGAGGTGGGCCTAGCAGACATCCGATCAGCCAACAATTCTGTTTTCTAGGTGGGGTCAAGGTCTTAATTGGGTGGTATGTCACTCCTGAAGCAGTGCTTGCAAGTCACTGTGAGAATTATTTTAAAAGTGGGTTCCTCTTTCAAGTGGCAAACCCACTAAGAGCCACGAATGACACTAAAGAGCCCTGTTTTGAGATGTCAATCAGGAAAAGGACATTACTGTGTTGCTTCCGGTGTCTGGGAGTCTGGGACAGTCATCCTGAAAAGCAGTTTCAACTCAGCTGCTTCTTAGCTGTCCTTAAGTACCAGAGAAAAAAATCAAATGACCTAAATCAAGGAAGCATTGGGGTATTATCTGGCACATAGTAGGCTTTTAATAAATAAATCCTGGCCAGGCAGTGGTGGCGCACGCCTTTAATCCCCAGCACTTGGGAGGCAGAGGCAGGCAGACTTCTGAGTTCAAGGCCAGCCTGGTCTACAAAGTGAGTTCCAGGACAGCCAGAGCTATACAGAGAAACCCTGTTTCAGAAAAACAAAACAAAACAAAACAAAAAAAACAATAAATAAATCCTGGATCAATTTTACTCCTTTGTTTCAAGGAATTTGACTAAATTGATATTGACATGATGAAAAGTTGTGAGTCCTCAAATATACACACACACATAAAACTGTAAATTATAATTTTGATAAAAATGTTTCTGTAACTGAGAAGCATTTCCATGTTTTCAAACAGGAGTCTTTAAACAGGATGGAGACCTCATCTATCGTCAGAACAAATTTTCAGTGTTCCTTTAACTATTGGAGTGAGGGGTAGTTTACTACAATCCAAAATTTGAAATCTTTGGTTTTGCCAGGCAGTGGTGGCACACACCTTTAATCCCAGCACTCAGGAGGCAGAGGCAGGTGGATTTCTGAGTTCGAGGCCAGCCTGGTCTACAAAGTCAGTTCCAGGACAGTCAGAGCTACACAGATAAACCCTGTCTCGAAAAACCAAAAAAAGAAAAAAAGAAAAAAAAAGGAGGAGGAGGAGGAGAACAACAACAAGAACAAGAAATCATTATCATCATCATCATCATCATCATCATCATCTTTGTTTTTTTTTAGTTTTTTGTTTTTCAAGACAGGGTTTCTTTATATAACCCCAGCTGTCCTAGAACTTGCTCTAAATATCAAGCTGGCCTCAAACTTAGAAATCCACCTACCTTTACCTCCTGAGTGCTGAATTTGAAATCTTATGCAATATCAAAGGGTGTATTCTTTTTTGCATTTGTGTGGAATACTGTGTGTGCATGTGTGTGTGTGTGTGCATGTGTATGTGTGCACTTGTATGTGCATGTGTGGAAGCTCTCATAGGCCTGATGTTGATGTTGGGTGGCTTCAAGGCTTCTCACTTGACCTGAGAGCTGAAAGCTCACTGTTTGGGGTAGTTTGCTTTGGAGAATCTGCCTCTGTTGTTCCAGAATTACAGGAGGGCCACCACACCCATCCAGCATTTCTGGAGATCAAGCTTCAAGGCAAACACTTTCTGGCTGAGCCATCTGCTCAGCAAGAGAGTAGATTTTTTTTAAATGTGCATTCTTTTCTTTTTTTCAATGAGGCCACAACTTTCATCAAATTATTGAAGCTCCTGGAGTAAAAACATCATAAAATGTAAAGAATCTACTGCTTTTGATAAGTGAGGTTTCAACAGCAGACGTTTGCATTGCTTAATTCTGGTTTCCGTAGACTTGCAGACCCTGTAGGAAGAAGAGAGTTCCAAAGGTTTAATCACTCAAATACTAACTTTTTCTTACAAAGAAACCATACAGACACACACGGGGTGGTTTTAATGTACATGTAGATAACATGAAAATATGAATTTTTAAAATCGCCCCCTTCGCTTGCTGGTTCTTCCCGTCTGCCTTTTTGCTTGGGTGGCCATAACGAGAGAGTCCGACGGCACGAAAAGCAACCATGTGCAGAAAAGATCTCAGATGAAAGAGAGACCACAAATGATAAGTTGTACTGCAAAGATTAGAGACTGCCTTTCTTGTCTGCAGAGCCGTCTAAGTCCCCCAGTGCCCTTCGTAGCCTGAGACCACGTTCCCGTCAGACCTTCAGCATGGCGAGGATCCCTGCTCCTCAGCTAGGGAGGGGCTCCTAGGGACACCTACAAGCACCTTGGCAGGAAAGTATCTTGGTCACTGGATGTGCTCCTGCTCTTGGGCGGAGACAATGGCTTTCTGCAGGCTGATAGACAGGTGGGTAGAGGCCATGTACTCATCTCCCTTCCCAGAGTCTGCAGCCCATGAGAGGTCCTTTTTGTCTGGACATGGCTCATCAACACTTGACCCAAGAAAAGTTTTCAGGTAAAAGGGTTACACCCTGGAAGGGCTATGGTTTGGTTTTGGATTTAGAGGCACTATGAACACTTAAAGGTATTTACAAAATGGCGTCTAGGGTTTTTTGTGAGAGATTCTGTGACTTAAAAACATAAAACAAAACAGGGTCTCACATAGTCCAGGCTGGCCTTGAACTCAATGTAGCTGAGTCTGGTCTCAAAAGCCTGATCTTCCTGCCACTGTCTCCTAAATACCAGATAACAGGTGTGCTCACTAGCCTTGGTAAGTTCTGTAACTTTAGATTCTGAAATGGGCTGGGACCTAGAAGATCAGAGCAGCAAGATTTCAGCTCTGCAATCACCAACCATGAGGCACAAAGGTCTCATGGTGTCTTTTCAGAAAACTTATTGTGTTTTCTTAACCAATCTCTTCACTTAAATGCTACACCATGAGGCCAGCCTAGTCTACAGAGCAAGTTCCAGGACAGCCAGGGCTATACAGAAAAACCCTGTCTCAAAACAAAACCAGAGAGAGAGAGAGAGAGAGAGAGAGAGAGAGAGAAAGAGAGAGAGAGACCCCTGCATGAAAACTCCCAAAGAATAGGGAAATTATCAAATGTATGTGTTCTGTAGCCTGATTTTTAAATGTTTAATGTTCTCTGTAAAAATAAACATTTCTCAACCAAAGTTAACTGCGGTAGGCGAATTCATTTAAAAAATAATAATATAGTCCCAGAAACCCAAAAAGGTAGAATCTCCTCCACCCCCATTTTTAAAGCCATGGTAGGAATAAAAAGCAAATCTTGTCTTGGCTCCAAGTAATTGATTACACAAGGGGTGAGAGGAGCCTGCCTAAAGGAAGGCAGAACCAAGCTTCTCGATGAGGAAAATACCACGCACCAAAGTTATGTTTTGGAATATTTTAATATCCTTGTTTTCAGTGGATGCATTTTGAAATTCTTAGAATTAACAATTTAAAAAGAGCAGAGCAAAGGAAAACATGGAAATACAAACAATTGGTTCTTACTAATATAATTTCATGTTCTAGGCATGATGCGATTTTCAAAACAACCAACCTCCCCCCCCCAAAAAAATGCTTACCTTGAAAATCAAGAAATTCAAATGCAGACTTATCTTTGGATACTACAAGTGACTGCAGCCCAGGTGATGGTCGCACACTGCCTTTGGCTCGCCGTGTCATGTGCAAATGTGCAGGTGCATCCCGGGAGTGAAGTTAGGGCAGAGGGAGCCATGCGCAGGTGTGGCACATCTGTGGGGCTCGTCAAGCTGTTTGAGAGTTTATAACCGACGAGCGCTCTACGTTCATTTGTGTGGGATAAAATTATGTGTGCTTGATCATACGGATGTATAAAACTGATGTGAGCTGGGGCCAAGAAGGAAAGGGCAATTGCAATGGAAAGCAACTATTTACACACATTCAATTCTGGAGTATTGCTTCCTGCCCTAGGTTCCTAAGAAGTACTGCCACCCGGTGGACACTCCAGTCCACGGCCTGGAAGCCCAACTGTCTCTAGCAACAGCTGTTTGTTCAATGCCAACAGACCAAGCTGCACGGCAGGTGTGCTGCAGAGATCCTGTGGTTCTGTGTTGAGGTATGCTTAGGGGCAGGGAGCTGGGAAGGCCCCAGGGGCCTTGCACCCTGAAAGAAGAATGTCTGCACTGGTTCTTCAGGAAGGCTCAGGGTGTTTCTTAAGACCACTGCACTCTGTGTGACTGCCCTTCAGCCAGGGCTCCATGTGCACAATGCAGAACCAGACCACCTGCTCAAGGTTAGTGATTCTCTCCAGTTGGTTTGGAGGTCTAGAGTTGGGGAGTGGGCTGGGAAAGACTCACAGATACCTTTGTAGCAGAGAAAGAAAGAGTTTGAGAGAGAAGGTGTGAGAAGAGATGAACTTGACAGAGCACATCTTGAACCAGAAACCCCGACCACTAACTAGCTAGCTCCTCCAAGTGCTGCAGCCTGGAGGTGGAGGACAGCCTAATACTCAGTCAGATGAGCACACCTAAATACTGACAGTAGGAGACCCCAGCATGCCCTAAATCCCTAGCACAAGGAAAGAATCAGGTAGTGTTTTTTAAGAAAAGAAAATCTGTGGCATTGTACAGGAATACATTCTTTAGAAGCAAGAGGTATTGTCACAACTTATCTGTTCTTCAAGTTGGAAGACCAACTGGATGCCGACTGGGACGGGAAATCTTCCAGTCACTAAGAATACTCTGGGTCCTGGCATGGCTTTGCTGCTTGGGTGGCCATCCCAGGTGTCTCCGGGGAAGTAGCTGACTAGAGCTAAGATGTCACCTTGCTAGCATAAGCAGGTTCTGTCCATCTTCGGGGAGGAGTGAAAACCGGGCTTAGCTCCGATGTGAAAGCTATACAGTGAAGTTTACCAGTGGAAGAACACACCCCAGGGCATGGCATGAAGACCTCCAACAGACACAGAGATGCTCTTCAGTTGTCTCATGAGCTGCACACCAGCATGACCTGGAAAAATGATGGTGGCGGTGCAGCTGTAGCCTGAGCTCCATCCAGCATCAACTTGAGACTCATCATGGAAGAACACAATTTAATTACAAGCAAGGTTAGCAGCCAGGAACTCGAATTTCATCTGTGACGGGCTGTCTGCATCTCCTTTGGCAAAACAGATGGCTCTGTCCCTCGGTGCACCGTAAGAAACCCCCTTCAAGAGTTTGAATTGGCCAACAGAATTAAATCCCACCACAAGTCGGCCCGTGCAGTCCAACAGTGGGCGGAACGGACAAAAGGCTTGCAGAATCCCACTTGGCGCCGAGCCAGTTTTACTCTGGATCCCCACAAGAGGGGACAGCACCCTGGGGGGCACCATGGGCCACAGTGGATGAGACGTGTGACATAGAGGGACATCTTGTCATTGGTCGGCTGTGTCCTTTGCAAACTGCCGTGCCCACTCCCTGACTGCTTCCCTCCACCAAAACTACCCAGTGGCCCCTCCCCGTAACACACACGTTTTTTTGATAAATAAATAAATAAATACATTAAATGCATCCTCAGATGGTTAAACATCTCCCTCAGACAGGTCAGCTTCTGAGACAAACATCTTCACTCTTGGCTGGAAGACCCCTCCATGTGGGGTCGGGATGAAAACACGGCTTTGAGATTCCTGAGGCCTGGTTTGTAAGCTTTGTGTCTGGTGAGCATTATGAAATCTTGGTCTGCGTGCAGATGAGCCCCTGAAACTGCCCAGTGTTGGGGGCGGAGAGGCCCATTTGTGGGCCACAGGAATGTGGGCCCAGGTACCCGAGAGATGTCAGGAGGGGGCTTGCTTCCAGCCCTGCTCCCTTTTATAGCCCCTCCCCCAGATGAGTTACTGGCACTTTATGTCAGATTCGTAAATGCAAGTGTGTGTGCGTGTATGTGCTTAGAAAGGCCAGGTGACTGAAAATACTATTACACATATAGAAAAAATAAACTGGAAAACACTGTATGAGAAAAAAAAAACTTGTGAGAAAAGGCAATAAAAATGGTATTTTAACCACAGCTTTTTTTTTTTTTTCCTTTTTTTGTTTTTTTCTTAAAGAAGTCAAATAATCCCCAGGGCCATGATTCCACCAGTGGCCTCAGCCCCAGACGCAAGGCCAGACCCTGAAGGCACTTGTATCCCTCCACGCTGCTGACTGGATCCCCTGGCTGGGCTGGGGGGCAGGCTTCCAGGAAAAGGCTTCCAGGAACGCCAGTAAAGGAAAACCGAAATGGGTGGAAATGAACCCTGAATAACTGTGCTCCACACAGAGATTCGGGCTGAAATGACCACGTGACACCACATCTGGGGACAGAAACTGAGGTGCTGGGTAGCACAACAGCCTATCAACACAGCTGTTACTGTGTTTGGACACGCAGAGCACCTCGGCAGCTCTCAGCGCTGCCTCACACGCTCTTTGAGACATTGAGCTTGGTGAGTTCATTGACCTCTTCTACTCCTGTGTCTTCACAGCTGTCCTTTTCTATGGCTTTGCCAAATGGAAACCTTTCCTCTGCTTTGACTGGCTCTCTCCAGGGCCTCTTAGAGGACAGGTACGCTTCCTTGGTCTGTGCGCTGTCATCAGATCCCAGGGAAGCCTTGTCCGAATACTGAACGGAAGGCACCAAGTTGGCAATCTCATCTGTGGGAGACCGCCCAATGCTGCCGTCCACCTGGACACGGATGTCTGGGGAGATGGACAGCTGGTGCTGGGGAACCACTCCGTTGTCCATGCACTTTGGGTAAAGGTAGGTCTTCATCTGCCCTTTCCCCTTGACATTCACGGTCCCTCGGTAGTCAAAGTCATAACCCATCTTGCTCAGCACGCGGTAGCTCTCCTCACTCACCTGGATACGGCACTCCACACCAGTGGTGTCCATCCTGCTGGCGATGTTGACGGTGTCCCCCCAGATGTCATACAGCAGCTTGGTGGTACCGATGACACCTGCCGTGAGGGGTCCGTGGTTAAAGCCGACCCTGAGCTTGAAGTTGAACCACAACATATTGTTGTTGAAGTCATCCACCACACGCATCATCTCCTTGGCGAACTCGAAGAGGATACGCAGATGCTCCTGTGGGTGGCCACCCTCCTGACACTGGGCCGTGTTCAGCCCTGAGGCTGCCATGTACGTGGCCCCGATGGTCTTGATCTTCTCGATGCTATTATAGTCCGGCTTGCTCAAGAGCTCATCAAAGTCACCGATCAGCTCGTTGAGGACACGGTAGCACTCTTTGCCCCCCTCATAGTTCTCCTCATAGAATTCACTGAAGTTGACGATGCTGGCAAAGATGACTCCCCCGCTGTCATGGTTCTTGGAGTAGGTCTGAGAGACCTTGAGCTGCTCAGCCACATGGTAGGGGATGATGTTGCGCAGTAGCCAGTCAGCCTGGTCTCTCATGCTCTGGATCTTGGTGCGGTGTAGGTCTGCCTCCACATCCCCATGGTAGTGCAGACGGTAGCTGACCTCGAACTCCCGGTTCAGGAACCAGACCAAGAGAAGCAGGAGGAAGAAGGTGAGGATAAGCTCCTTGCCTAGGCTGGCCGGCCTCCTGCCCTCCGGTAGCACTGAGCTGTTGCATGGGTTCCTCTGGGCACTGCGGAGCAGAGAGAGGAGATATGACACTGCGCCCTAAGCCTGCACTGAGAATGTACACTCTGCCCAGCGTGGCTGAGCAGTACCCTCAACCCATGTGGCCATAAAGCAGCCTGCTGTTTTGCAGGCTTCACGGGTGCTTCTGTTTTATTCATATTTAATTTGATTTCTTGTCTTATGCAGCCAAGGCTGGCCTTGAACTTGCTATGCAGCTGGAGGCGGGCCTGGAATTTATCCTCCATACCCACATACTAGAATGACAAGCCTGGACCACTAGGCCCAGCTGTAACTGCTTTTTAGAAAAATGCATCAGATTTTTTTTTAAAAAACAAAACCAAAAAACAACAAACCTTTCTTTCTCCTCAACTATTTCTTTTAGAAAATCTCAACTTTATGGAAACATTAAATTTCATAAAACTTGGATGTGCTTCATCTGGGTTTTACAGTTTTTAAATGTTGCCTCTCTGCTTCCTCTCAACACATCTATAGAGACACACATGTGACATACTGACACATGCAAATACTTCTCCTGGGCTGGAGAGATGGCTCAGCGGTTAAGAGCACTGGCTACTCTTCAAGAGGTTCTGAATTCAATTCCCAGCAACCACATCTTGGCTTACAGCCATCTATAATGAGATCTGGTGCCCTCTTCTGGCCTGTAGGCATATATGCAGGCAGAATATTGTCTACATAATAAATCTAAAAAAACAAAAAACAAAAACAAAAAACAAGCCCCCCCCCAAAAAAAAACCACCAAATACTTTTTCCTAAACATTTCAAAAGTAAGTTGCTGGGCTATTTGTGTCTCTCCCGAGATACAGACATGTCCCTTAGTGATCACAGTGTCATTACTGAACCCAAGAAACTGAATATTCCGATAGATTTTATTCTTAGGATTCTAAACAACAGACATCATTTTGCAAAGACTTTTTTTATACTTTATTTTTTTTCTCTACTTGTATGAAACTTCACAACCCCCCACCCCATTTCTAGGTAGTTCAGCTTTACTAAAGTTATTTAAGACAACCTTAACATTTTCAAAAAGAAATAAGAGATGTATACATTTAAGATATGATAATACATATATACATAATATATGCACATGGTAAGAAAGTCAGTCAGCATAAGGAACAGAACAGTCTTTCCTTCAGGGTAACAAATGCAGCTATTTTCTCATGGCTATACAGTAATCTAATATATGGATGACCACACTCATGCTGAGTAGTTATGATGAGAAATGATGTTTCAAAGAACATTCCTACTCTCATCTTTGCATACAGTGGGATTATTGAATCATTTTAAATATAGTGCATTTAGAATTTAACTAGAAATTCCCAAGAAGTCCTTGTAAGGGCTAGAGAGTGAGGCCAGAGCCTTGTGCATGGAGACAAGCATTCTCTAAGCAGTAACCTCAGCCTTTAAACTGTTCCAGGCCACACTTCCCGTTCCCAGATAACTGAACTTACGTCCAGCTGCGCTGTTCTCTGGCAAGCAGATACCACTGATGGGCCCTACAGCTGAAACCTGAGATCAGCATCGACAGCTACCATTTTTTGTTTTTGTTTTTGTTTTTTCTTCTTAAGGCAGGATCTTATATAGCACAGGTTGGCCAGAATTTACTATATAGCTGAGGGTAACCTTGAATTTCTAATCCTCCTGCCTCCACTTTCTGAGTGCTGGATCATAAGTATACACCACCATACTTGCTCAGTTTTTTTCCCCTGTAAAAATACTGCACAATCACAGAAAATTTAGGGGGAAAGTAGAAATTAAAAATATGATTTCTCTCCTGTCCTGCTTCCCGGAGTCTGTTTACGTTAACATTTGAACCTCCTTCTTCCTTCTCTGTATCCCTTTCTTGCCACCCCCTTCTATTTTTAACAGAGCTTTGACTGTTGAGTTCCTATAAGTTTTATATGTTAATGCATTTCTAAATTGCCAAAGGTAGGTTGTTAGATTTTACATAATGATAGAATTGTTCACTATGTAAAGATAAATGGATATAAAACTGATATGTCCTCAGGTGAGATCTGGGACACAGAAACCTTAATTCCTTAGCTACAGTATTTAATTAAAGTCTTATTGTTACCTTTGACATGAGGGTATTTTAAAATAATGGCTGTTACAAGGCCTTGTGGCACACATCTATCATTCTAGCCTTTGGAGGTAGAGACTAGAATATTAAGAGTTTAAGGTTACCCTTGAGTACACAGCAAGTTCAAGGCCAGCCTGGGCTACATAATATTTTATCTCAAAAAAGGAAAAAATGAACTTGAGGCCATTGAGACACTACCCAAAACACCACCATAAAAGCCGCAAGATCGGGATGGTCCCTAAGCCACTCTGGTAGGACAACTGGAGACTTTGGAGGTCTTGGTTTCCTCATGTGTAAACTATGAAGACAGCTGGAACATGGCCAGGTCCATTCTCTCTTCAGGTTCAGGGTAGCTGCGTGAGGGGAGGTTAGCATCCTCAGAGAGGCCTGGGTTGATACAGGAAGCTGGGATGGGGAAGGGTTCCACCATCCCTGGATGGCAGCAGCCTGTGGTACTGCGGCTGCTTGCACAGGCAATGTAGGTTTTGTTGAACACCCGCTTTCCCTGAGCTTCCTATATGGCCTGCTATTAGAAGCTCGGAGCCACCTGTCTTCACTGAGGTCCTCTAGGGCCATTCTAGCTCACTGGGTCAAACGCTTCCCTTTGCTGATTCTGGTGTCCTCTCCCTGTAATATGCTGAACCCTGGAGTCCAGCAAGGCTGGACCTGAGACCTGACACAGGTTTCCTAGCCCAGTGGTTGGGAAGCAGGACAGAGTTCTCTATCGTAGGACATCCCATGTTTATTTAACTTACAGCATTGAAACAAATGGTAATACCTACCAATCACAAATGCTGAGCAAAGTGAACACTTTGTTTAACTGACTAAAACATATTTTACTCCAGCCTGCCTGAGGTTCTCTGGCTTTTTCTTTTTTTTTTTTTTTCCGAGACAGGGTTTCTCTGTGTAGTCTGTGTAGTCCTAGCTGTCCTGAAACTCACTCTGTAGATCAGGCTGGCCTCCAACTCAGAGATCTACCTGCCTCTGCCTGGCTTTTAAGCCGAGTTGTACAGAGGGCCTGGGCTGGGGAGAAACTAATTATATCTCCTGTGAGCATGGCTTGCTGGGTCCCAATATTGTGACATTGAGGACCAGCCCTTCTGAAGGACTAAACTTAGGTCAACAGGTTTGGTAGCAAGCATGTACTAAGTGTTCTCATTGGCCTATACCTTAAAAAAAACCCAAACTGAAACAACTTTATTATTATGAGTATGTCTGATTGGTGAATGCAGACACACAGGAATGTGTCTGTGGAGTCAGTTCTCATTGTGCTGGAAGAAGCAAGCCACTTGGCCCTGTATTTTGTTTTATTAATACAGGATCTTGTGTTGCTCAAGCTGTCTTGGAATTAACTATGTAGATGAGGATGAACTTGAACCTTTGAACCCCTTGCCCTCACTGCCTAAGTGTGAGATTATGGGATATGCCACCACACCCAGCAAGTCTTATTCCAAGACAGGTGGACAAGAGCAGCCAATCCAGTTCTACATTTAAACAGCACAGGCCAGTTTCCAAGAAGAGGACTGTAGGCAAGCTTGTGCACTGGCGAGTGACCCCAGGGCCTCATGTTACATAAGGACTCCACCACCGATCAGTTTTTCCACTCTAAGATGGCATCTCCAGGAAAGCATTCAAGGCCAGCCTTGACCAAGCTTACTCTGCATTGGATTTGAGGCCAGACTTGACCAAGCTCACTGTGTACTGTACTCACGGAGGCCCTGGATGTACGATTCTACTCTCATAGCTGAGATTAAAGGCCCATACCTTCACACTCAGTCCAAAGGAGGAGTCTGAGATGAGTAAATGTAAGAGTAACTGAATCCTGAGGCGTCCAACTATGGATGGAAGCTACAGTAAAACACCCTGAGATCTATTATCATGCAAAAGAGGTACCTGAAATAGCAGACAGACAAAGAGAAAGCAAGGGCCACCCTTCAGCCCTAACCAGCACGGTTTGGTACCTCTAACATTTGGGATCTATCAGGGCTGTATATACAGTGCCATACTCTATAGCCTAGGCTGACCTCAAACTCACAGCAATCCACTTGCCTCGGGCTGCAGAATACTAGTCTTACAGGCTTGATGGCCATGGTTGGCATCGGGTCCTGCTTAAGCTTAGCTGAAAGGTCAGTGGGGACACTTGCAGCTTGTACAGTGCCTGGGTGTGATTCCCAGGAGCAGGGGAATGTGGGTAATATGTAATCGATTTTGTGAACTTCATCTGTGTGGGCTTTATGTCCTATGAATGTTTTTCTGTCCCTTCCAATAATGTCAGTCAGTCTTTTCCTTGTGGATCTATTTATTATTGATAAGACTGGAAAATTATCTGTCTTAAGAGGCATGGAAATGAATATTTTTCTAGCTTTTATGGTTTAATTATTTGTATTTTTGTGGTATGTGTGTGTGCATATAGAAGCATGTGTGGCTATAGATCTGCATGTACACAGCACACATAATTTTTATCTCTTACCCTTCAATTTATTTTAAATTTACTTTTATGTTTATAGTAAAGCAAGGGTTATTTAGTTTAAAAACTCAATTATTTATTTTTTTTATTTCAAATATTTATTGTCTCAATTTTCTAGCCAGATAGTAGCGTCTTATATAATTAAACCTTATTTATCATTACTGTCTGTCTGTGTGTGATGAGTGTAAGGATGGATACTGAGGGGCATTGTGATGGTCAGAGGGCAGCTGTGGACGGGGTCCTTTCCAACCTTTCTTACATGGGTGCTAGGGATCAAATTCAGGTTGCTAGACTTACAGCAAGCATCTTAAACAGCTAAGATGTTTTGGCTACTCCTGGTCAAAATATTTTAGATGATAAAATATTTTCTTTGGGAGATTTCCTGTTGCGTAAAATTAAACTAACTCTAGCATATGTCTAATGACTAACCATCTTCCCAGTAAGAAATAACTCTGATTGGATACTTTAATACGCACTTACTGCTTGCTTTCTCAACCTGTATGCACACACACACACACACACACACACACACACACACACACACACACACATGCACACATGCATGTACATGCATATTTTTGGGAGATAAGGCCCCAGGTTGGAAGCTCACCTGAAATTCTGTGCTGAGTTCAAGGGGTACATCACAACGGAACTGGAAAGAAAATGAATAAAGTATTACAGAAAATAAAAAGGCATCATTAAAAGCAACCCAAGAAGAGTTCACATAACTTCCTTTTTGGGTGACATGAGGTCGTGATCCTCTGAAACCATAAACCCAACTCAGCACTTTCTTCTGTAAGCTGCCCGGGCATTTTATGCCAGCAACACAAGGGTGGTGGACACCTTCTCTTTTGTAAAAGGTGAATTCAGGCTTTTGTTTACTACCTGGCAACCACTGCCCTGCTAGTCCCAGCTACAATTGGGACTGGACTGTACCTCTGAGAACACTCCATGTGGAAGGGGTCTTGGTAAGGTTCAACTATTAGTTCCCACCCAAATCTGCTGTTTGAACTGTAGTGGGGAGGCAGATGGGAGGCCCCTACTTCACTGCTCTGGATCTAAGGGGAGGAGCCAAAGCTGTGATGAGATGTCACCATGAAGGGCTCACGAGGCACTGGAAGGTAAAGGCTGCAAATGAATTCCATACTCTTTGTATAAAGTTTTGTGATGACCCTGAGTCCAGATGTTCCCCAATGGCAGGAGAAGGTTGCGCATTTCACTCAGTGTAACTGCCTGTCACAGCTTTTTCTCGGACACTGAACTATGGCTCTAATTCAGATTCCCCTTTGGTCTGGCTTTGCTATGAATACAGGCAGGAGACTGAGGACAGTCACCTTGTTACTCCCTCATCACCAATACGCTGAGATTCAACAGACTCTTGACACTGCTGATAAAGCATTTAGTAAAGCCGTGGTCCTCGGGGACACCCATGCCAGAAAGTTAGATGTCCTGCAAAGTACAACGGAGAACTGTCCCCGTCACTGTGTAACAGCCTGCTTGCCTGCTCTCTGGCTTTATGGACACGTGGCTCTCCACTGCAGCTGGGGAGCACCTGTCTAAGTTACAGGAAAGACCTGATACTTAGATGTTTGTTACACAAACAGAAGCTTAATTGGTTTAAGAGATCATGAACTATTAACAAAGTACTGTATACATTCTGCTATCCAAGTTTCTATTCTGTTTCCAACTTCATGTTTAGCTGACAAAGAGTAAAAGCCTCAAAGTCAGTTGCTGGCATAACAGTTGACACATAACAAACCAGGAAGCAAACACGATGACCCTTGGGGAGCCTGCAGAGCAAAGAACCTCACTGTCACTATCCATATAGGGCTAACTGTGCTAACTGGTTGCCTGATGGGACTGGAACGGTCTCACTTCCTCTGTAGCCCAGGCTACCCTCAAACAAACTGCTGTCTTTCTGCATCCACTTCCCTTTCACCACCACTGGGATTACAGGTGTGAGCCACCATACCTGGCTCTTACCGGGTTTAAATGTCCCTGTCACTGTATAGCTCAATTGAGGACTGGTCCTGTCTCCGGAGGTTCATCATGTGACTTTAATCTCTCTGTCCACACCATGCTTTCAGGGAGCCCAGAAGGCCTCAGACTTTCTACATAGCCAGGGAAGACCTGAAACCCCCGATTATCCTGCCTCTGCTTACTGTGTGGTGAGATTACAGGCATGTACCAATAGAGTCTTGTTATGTAGCTTAGGCTAGACTGTCTGCCTCGGCTTCCTGAGTGCTAGGGCTACAGGCCTGCATCACTCTGGCTTTCCCTCTAATCTTTCCTCATCACAGCTCTCTCATGTGAAATAATTCAGGTCTTCTTTTCTTTTTTTTTTCTTTTCTAAAGAATTATTTATTGTATATGAGTACACTACAGACTGTCTTCAGACGCACCAGAAGAGGGCATCAGATCCCATTACAGATGGGTGTGAGTTACCATGTGGTTGCTGAGAATTGAACTCAGGACCCCTGGAAGAGCAGTCAGTGCTCTTAACCAATAAGCTATTTCTCCAGCCTGGTCTTCCCTTCTTAGATTACAACTTATTCACATAAAAAGTTCAAATATCCTACAGTAGTCATGTGTCTTGCAGAGGCAGGTACCCAAGGACATCTATATTCAAATATATACAGACTGCATTCCCAAATCCAAGTGCATAGAAGTCTTGTGGAATTCTGAATATTTGCACACAACTGGTGATATAAGTGTCTTTTAGTGATTTAAACTAAGTCTAAATCCAATGTTCATTTATGTTTCAATATATACATGCTATACACACAGCAAAATTGTATGGTGTTATAAATGATTTCCTTTTTCCTTTCTGTATGACTCTTAGGGCTTGCTGGGTAGTGGTGGCGCACGCCTTTAATCCCAGCACTTGGGAGGCAGAGGCAGAGGCAGGCGGATTTCTGAGGTGGAGGCCAGCCTGGTCTACAGAGTGAGTTCCAGGACAGCCAGGACTACACAGAGAAACCCTGTCTCGAAAAGCCAAAAAAAAAAAAAAAAAAAAAAAAAGACTCTGAGGGCTCTTTATTATGTTTTCAGTTGTATGATGCTTGGTGTGTGTGTGTGTGTGTGTGTGTGTGTGTGTGTGTGTGTGTGTGTGATTGTATTTGTACTCCTGGGGATTGAACTAAGGGCCTCTGCATGCTGGGCAGGTACTTTACCACTGACCTACATCCTTAGCTGGTTCTCTTTGAACATATGTGTGCTGGAAGCTATTTCAAGTCATGAAGGAAACACATCATGCAGCACTAACACAGAACCGATGCCGAGCCCTAAGAGACGCTAGGCGAAGGCGGCATGAGGTAAGAACGCAGTCACACCTGTCCTGACACAGGGAGATGTGGAGCAGAAGCAGCGGCACAGCCCCCACGATGGTGGCGAGGGAGGACCTCATCCAGGAGCTGAGCTGGCAGAAGTTGCAGTAGTGTACAACGGCCACCAGCACCGCAGAGCCAGTGAACATGGTGACCTGCAAGAGAAGACACTGTTAGTGTAGCCTGTGCCACCTCTGCCATGCTGCCTCCACCCTATCGGCGTGCCAGAGTGAGAGGACTACCCACCCACGCTTCCGATCAGTATCAGGCACCTCTGGTACCACTTGGGATGGCTTGAATGTACAACATCCCCCACAGGCTCATGTGCTTGTATACCTGGTCCCCAGCCAGGGGTGCTCTTCTGGGAGGTGGTGGGATTTCTGGGAAGTGGAGCCTAGCAGCAGGAAGTGGATCTCTGGAGAGAAGGGCCTTGAGGTTTTAGAGCCTGGTTTGTGTCCTATCCCATCTCTGTTTCCTGTTTAACCAAGTTGTAAGGAGATGAAGAGTCTCAGCCTGACAAACACCCCACCGTGGAGTTATGCCTTCCCTGCTACGACAGGCTATTCCCTTAAGTTCTGAGCCAGAGCTAATTCTCCATCCCTTGGCTCAGGATTTTAGTTACAGGTCCACACTGCTAGGAGACTATTCCTCCAGACAGGTAAGATGGCACGTGTCCCTTTGGTAGACAGGAAAGGGAGGCTGCTTACTGGGGCTCTACCACTGTGAGAGGGGCCACCTTCCAAATGCTTCCTTCAGTCTTGCTGTGGTCTACTGAGAAGTGGTTCCCAGGTAGTTCTATTACACTCAAGCACACCGCTCTAGATCTTAGCCGAAAGGGTAAGAAATGGCCTCGTCCATTGTGGAGTAAACTCCAAAGCTCCTCCCCAGAACAGCAGCTACTCCAGATGCCAGTCAGAGACTTAGCACCTGTTATGTGCCGCCACGTACACGTGTGTGTGTGTGTGTGTGTGTGTGTGTGTGTGTGTGTGTGTGTGCCACCAAGCCCAGCTAGTGCATGCTTCCTGTTTTAAGAGGGTGGCTGGGAGCAGTAACAGAGAGTACCTCTTTTAAAACTTCAATTTTTAGCCCTACCCCAAGTAACCAGACTTAAAGTGGAAGAAGAGGTTAGGGAGCCGTTAGGGAGCCTGGAGGGCATGGAGATGGCCTGCGGATACTTACATGTATGTTGGTCTCAAACTCAGGGGTGATGTGTGAATAGACAGCCAGAGCAGGAAGAGACACCAAGATTGCCCCAACGCAGTGGCGAGGGAGCCAGCCAGCGATCCATTCCAGCAACCGCTTTGTGCATGTCATGACATCCTCTAGGAAAAACACCATCCTGGACACAGAGGGGAGAGGTTCAGGAGCAGAGGGTTAGCATGCCACACTTTCATCTGTCCCATGTTGCCATTTCTGATGCCCACCTGGGGGCAACTGGCCATACACAGAGTCTCACACCCAAATGTAAGGTTACCGTCTCCATTTGGTCAAAATGCACTTACTTGTCAAAGACCTCTAGAGGTCTGTAAGGTTTGCAAAAATAGTAACAACCCCCAAGTAAAGTCTACCGTAAGCCAAGAAGTCCTCAGGGGGCTTCTATCTAGAGGTGTTCTACTGAGTCTTTTGGGGGTCACAGTGGGGGAGGGCTGCTGTTAACCAGGAATAGAGATGCCTTGCCAGGGTCACACAGTGACATTCTCCCTTGTTCCACTGGGACCCACAACATCTCATCTACTACCTCCTTCTTAGTAACACAGCAGTGAAAAGCTTGCTGATGTACCGCAGCCTGGGCTCACTGAGTCAGTGCACAGCAGGCAGTTTCTTGAGGTGTTAGCTCAGTTGCAACTGAACAGATTCGGTTTGAGTTGGGATATTAAAAGCCATCCATCCTTCAGCAAATTAGGTCACATACTGAAGACAGTTCACTCCTACTAACACCCCCAAACCCCCATCCTTGTGTTTCCAACTGCTTCATTCACAGCCTGGATCACGGCTATGACAAATACAGCAGACAGCTTTGGTTGTTGGTTTGTTTGCTTGTTTTAGTTTTTTGAGAAAAGGTTTCTCTGTGTGGCCTTGGCTGTCCTGAAACTCACTCTGTACACCAGGCTGGCCTCAAACTCACAGAGATCTGCCTGCTGCTGCCTCCTAGGAGCTGAGATTAAAGGTGTGTGACACCATTGCCCGGGTAGCAGACAGCTTCTTTATTTCCTGGGAGGTGTCTTTCCTATCCCAGCGACAAAGCCTATGACTCTTCTCACCGCTGTAGATCTGGGCTACCTCAAGAAAGTGACAGTGCTTTGATAAATTCTCTGATGAACAGTAGGGACTGAGAATATAGCTGAGAACAGTGACTAGGAAAGGTGAGGTTCCTTTAGGGGACCCTGGGGCAGGGTAGGGCAGGTCACTGGAGGAAAGGACACTGGGACCTTGGAGTGGAGACTCAGAACTCTTTTAGGCCTTTGCTGGGGAGTATGGACAGGCTCACTGTCTTAACATCTAGTCAGGCGTCTCCAACATGTCCAAAACTTCATCTTTGGCTTTAACCCTATACATTCAGTCATGAACAGCAACCCCTAACCCTCTGGCCATTGCTCACAGAGACTCAAGTACACTTTTAGGGTCCCTGGGCTGTTCTGGCTTCATCAAATCTAAATGAAAACACAGGCCCTGGAGCATAGCTGAGGGAAAAAACATGGATTTTTTACAGGCAGGACTCAGGGCCTCTAGAGGGACACAAAATGGATCTGAGTCCCAGGAGATAGGATGCCTGAAGACTTCAGTACAATCCTCAAGATCATACAGGTTAAAAGAAAAGTTCGCTGGTTCAGTGATCTTCTTGGCACTGAAGTGCTAGCTTCTTGGGAAGCTGAAGTACTAGCTTCTCCCAGGGAACCTGTGTAATTCACTGAGTAGGGCTCCTGACTGGAATCCAGCCTCTTCTAGCCTTGGGCACTGTGATGATGCCAGGTCCAGGTAGGAGAACATTGGCTGCTTGGCTCACCCGACTCCCAGAGGTACAGGTAGAAACAGCCCTCTCAGCTAAGCTCAGAGGCTAGATTCTTTCAAATGGGATATAATGGAACAGGAACAGTGATTAAAGAGTTAAGAGTAACAGGTTATGGAGAGCAGGAACTCCAGGCTTTAGACAGAAACCTGGAGGGGCTGGGTATGTACACACATGCAGAGGTGTGGAGAGTACACACAGGCACAGGTGTGGAGAGTATACATGGGCACAGGTGTGGAGAGTACACACAGGCACAGGTGTGGAGAGTACACACAGGCACAGGTGTGTGGAGAGTACACACAGGCACAGGTGTGGAGAGTACACAAAGGCACAGGTGTGGAGAGTAACACAGACACAGGTAAGGAGAGTAACACTGGCACAGGTATGTGCAGAGTACACACTGCAAAGGTGTGAAGAGTAACACAGGAACAGGTGTGTGAAGAGTACACACAGGCACAGGTGTGCAGAGCACACACAGGCACAGGTGTGGAGAGCATACACAGGCACAGGTGTGGAGAGCACACACAGGCACAGGTGTGGAGAGCACACACAGGCACAGGTGTGGAGAGCACACACAGGCACGGGTGTGGAGAGCACACACAGGCACAGGTGTGGAGAGCACACACAGGCACAGGTGTGGAGAGCACACACAGGCACGGGTGTGGAGAGTACACACAGGCACAGGTGTGGAGAGTACACACAGGCACAGGTGTGGAGAGCACACACAGGCACAGGTGTGGAGAGCACACACAGGCACAGGTGTGGAGAGCACACACAGGCACAGGTGTGGAGAGCACACACAGGCACAGGTGTGGAGAGTACACACAGGCTCAAGTGTGGAGAGTACACACAGGCACAGGTGTGGAGAGCACACACAGGCACAGGTGTGGAGAGCACACACAGGCACAGGTGTGGAGAGTACACACAGGCACGGGTGTGGAGAGTACACACAGGCACAGGTGTGTGGAGAGTACACACAGGCATAGTTGTGGAGAGTAACACAGACACAGGTGTGTGGAGAGTACACACAGGCACAGGTGGGGAGAGTACACACAGGCACAGTTGTGGAGAGTACACACAGGCACAGGTGTGTGGAGAGTACACACAGGCACAGGTGTGGAGAGTACACACAGGCACAAGTGTGGAGAATACACACAGGCACAGGTGTGTGGAGAGTACACACAGGCACAGGTGTGGAGAGTAACAGACACAGGTGTGGAGAGTACACACAGGCACAGGTGTGGAGAGTGTACACAGGCACAGGTGTGTGGAGAGTACACACAGGTACAGGTGTGTAGAGAGTACACACAGGAACAGGTGTGTGGAAAGTACACACAGGAACAGGTGTGTGGAGAGTACACACAGGCACAGGTGTGGAGAGTACACACAGACACAAGTGTGGAGAATACACACAGGAACAGGTGTGTGGAGAGTACACACAGGCACAGGTGTGGAGAGTAACACAGACACAGGTGTGGAGAGTACACACAGGCACAGGTGTGTGGAGAGTACACACAGGTACAGGTATGTAGAGAGTACACACAGGAACAGGTGTGTGGAAAGTACACACAGGCACAGGTGTGTGGAGAGTACACACAGGCACAGGTGTGGAGAGTACACACAGGCACAGGTGTGTGGAGAGTACACACAGGCACAGGTGTGGAGAGTACACACAGGCTCAAGTGTGGAGAGTACACACAGGCACAGGTGTAGAGAGCACACACAGGCACAGGTGTGGAGGGTACACACAGGCACATGTGTGGAGAGTATACACAGGCACAGGTGTGTGGAGAATACACACAGGCACAGGTGTATGGAGAGTACACACAGGCACAGGTATGGAGAGTACACAGAGGCACAGGTGTGGAGAGTACACACAGGAACAGGTGTGTGGAGAGTACACACAGGCACAGACAGGTGTGTGGAGAGTACACACAGGCACAGGTGTGGAGAGTACACAAAGGCACAGGTGTAGAGATTACACCCAGGCACAAGTATGGAGAGTACACACAGGAACAGGTGTGTGGAGAGTACACACAGGCACAAGTGTGGAGAGCACACACAGGCACAGGTGTGTGGAGCGTACACACAGGCACAGGTGTGGAGAGCACACACAGGCACAGGTGTGTGGAGAGTACACACAGGCACAGGTGTGTGGAGAGTACACACAGGCACAGGTATGGAGAGCACACACAGGCACAGGTGTGTGGAGAGTACACACAGGCACAGGTGTGTAGAGTACATGCAGGCACAGGGGTTCCTGGGTAACAGAAATGTCCTAATCTATTTGTGACTATATTTTACAACTCTCTATGTTTATTAAATTCACACATATAGATACATATCTTTTGTAGTGCCAGGCCCCTGACTGTACCACTGAGTCTCATCTCCAGTACTCAGTTAGTCATTTAATCAAGTGAATTTGTTGCACGTGGACCATCATTATAAAGTTCATTTTCTTGTCAATTTCCATCTTTGAGCTTGGATTTCCCACAGCACAGACCGGCCTCACACCTGGTTGTTGCCAAGGAGAACCTTTAACTTCTGGTCCTTCTGTCTCCACTTTCTGAATGTCTGAGATAATATGTAACACTACAATGCTCATTTATAAAATTACAAAAAAATCCAGAGATGGTGGCACAGGACTGCCACATCAGGTACTCAAGAGACTGAGGCAGGAAAATCAGAAGTTCAAAGCCAGCCTGGGCTACAGAGTTCAAGGCCAGCCTGGGCCACAGAGTAGTCAACGCCTGCATGGGCTACAGAGTTCAAGGCCAGCCTGGGCCACAGAGTAGTCAACGCCTGCATGGGCTACAGAGTTCAAGGCCAGCCTGGGCCACAGAGTAGTCAACGCCTGCATGGGCTACAGAGTTGAGTTCAAGGTCAGAGTAGGCTACTTAGTGAGACTGTGTTTCAAAAGAAAAAGAAAGTGGGGATGTGTCTGTCTGGTGATATGATTCTTGCCAACACATGAGAGAACCTAGGTTTAATCCCCAGCACTGCCCAACAACACACACAAAAGAAAGAGAGAGGCCGAGGCGGTTCTCGGCTTAGGTTCTACAGCAGTAGACCCTGGTAAGATTGTCTTACGGAGTAGACACTGGACGCAGGGGAGTGGGGACTGGAACAGGACAGTCGTTTGCTGTGGGCAGGGCTCGATTATGAAAGAGAATTTAAGGGAAGGTGCAGACACATCATTTCAGCTAGGGGAGAGGGCAGTCTCTGCTGCAGGGCGGTAACTGAAGGATTATGGGTGAGAGAGGAGGGAGGGAGGTATCCCATCCCAAAGGGAGAAAAGATAAAATGTGGAAGCCTTGGGGCCAGATCTAAGCTATTCTGTTGTTGTTGTTGTGTTTGTTTGTTTTTCTGCATTGGGGTGTTGGGTGGAAGTAGCAGGAACCCACAGACAAGGTACTTTTTGTCACTTCTGTCTTAGCTCCTAGGGGCAATTATCAGTGGACTGAACTGGCTGGGCATGGTACAAGGACCCATGGTCACAGTAGCCAGGAGACAGGTACATATTGGGATGGGTGTGCATGCAAATGAAGTGCTCTGAGCACCCACCCACACCTAAAGGACACAGAGAAAGCTATGGTCTTCCCAGAACCTTGGGCTGGTCTTCTGTCTATTTAAATATTTATTCTGCTATACCCATAGGTCACTGTCCTGCTCAGCCACCATCAGAGAAGCTCCTTGAAATAGATGGGAACACAGAAACCTACAACTGAACAATGTGAGGAGAGTCAGAGACCTCAAAGCACTCAGTTCTAAATGGGATGTCTTTATGAAAGCCTTCATCAGGGTCAGGGAGCTGTGTAGAAGATATGGTGGGAAGACTGTAAGATCCAGAGAGAATGGATGATTCCAGAGCCAACAGGACCGACGCACACATGAACTCACAGAGACGATTGCAGTGTGCACAGGGCCTGCGCAGGTCCAAGTCAGATGGGTCCCAAATCTGAGAGGGGAAGTGGACAAGCGCTCCCATCTAACCAAGAAGCTCTGCAGTTGACAGCAGTTTGCAAAGGAAACATTGTTTTCTCCAATAGAGTCTCACTAGCTACATAAACCACAGCTACGGGAGCCCCCAGACCCAGAAGTGTATGGCCAGCACAAAATGAACTCAATGTTTATATATTTCTAGTGCTTTTTCTTTCTTTTTTTGAACCCTCCTTTTTTGGCCTGTTTGTTTTCTAAAGAAAGAGGGGAAGAAGGCATGGAGCTGAGGGAGGGGGAACCTTGATCAGAATATATTGTATGAAAAATATTTTCAATTTAAAAAATAAAGGGGGCTGGCTTGTCTTTATATGACTAAGTGGTATCAACTTGATACACTACGGATATTAGATCCTTGTTCCAGATGTGATCCATATTCCTCCCCATTGTTTTAGGTTTTCTCTCTTTCCATGTTAGGCTATTTTTGTTTGTTTTGGTCTGTGTAGTCCAGGTAGCCTTGAACTGGCTAAGCAACCAAAGTGGCTTTGAACTCTTGATCCTCCTGCCTCCATGTCCCACGGGCTGGGATTGCAGGTGTGCCACTGCGCCTGCTTTGAGAGTAGTCTGTGTATCACGACGTGTAAACACACTTACAAGGTTGAGCTTCCCCGTTCTTCCTGTTGTTTGCACGCCGCTGCCATCTCTAAGTACTGCCTATTCCAAGCTCGGAAACTGACAACTTCCTCAGTTGGTCTAGCCTGACCCTTAGGTTAGCAGAGGCTTGCTCTCTGCTCCCGCCAGTTATATACTCCCTTTGCATTTCCTCCCCCTTCCTCTTTCTGAACTTCTCTCTTCTCCTTTTTTAAAAAAAGATTTATTTATTATTATATAAATAATACTGTATATAATATACTGTAGCTGTCATCTTGCACATCAGAAAAGGGCATCAGATCCTATTACAGATGGTTGTGAGCTACCAGGAGGTTACTGGGATTTGAACTCGGGACCTTTGGAAGAGCAGTCAGTGCTCTTAATCACTGAGCCATCTCTCTGACCCTCACTTCTCCGTTTAATCTCTAATTTAGATCTGGCATTAGCTGGGCTGCAGGGCAGCTGACCCTCTAGTGTGCCACCAGTATGGGGTGAAGGTCAGTGCCCTGAAATGGAGTAAGAGGGAAGGAAATGAAGTTCTATTCTCTTTGGACACCTGGTTAATCAGTTTGCCATTAACCATGGAGCCAGAAGAGGGAGCTAGAGGCTAAGCATTGGAGCCATTTCTCCAACCGGGTGCGTACCTGATGGACACTATGAGGGAAAGCACCTCCAGCAGCAGGTCTGCACCAAAGACGGCCAGGGCAGCCGGTGGGGGAGGGGTGGCGGTGGCTCCATACTTTAGGAAGCAGGTGATGGAGAGAATCAGGAACACCGTGGTTGACAGAAACACATCCAGAAGGGAGCTGAAGGTGGCACTGGCGAACGTCTTCACAGGAGAATTCTTTATGACCTGTTTAGAACGGGAGAGGATGGGATGAGCTGACCTGTCCTCAGATGGCCAGGGAGTACAGTGTGGAGGGACAAGTCCAGACCAGGCAGATGGTCAGGGAGTACAGTGTCCAGACCAGGCAGAGGCACATGGTTCACAAGGGTCATCTCCGTTACAAAACTTGCCGAGGGTTGTAAGACTCTCACACACATTTACACAGTTACTCCTTAGAGTCCAGGAAAACACATCTGGGAAGGCAGTGGGAAGGCAGGAAGTGACGGGGGCTTCCAGGGAATGGAGGGATGTGAGAACTTCACCAGATGACAGAATACGTAAGCAGATATGTAAGCAGCAGCAGCTGAGGAAGGCCTCTGTGTGAAATGAGAGTATATGACATTTATCGGGAGAGCCTTCCAGGCTGGAGAGAAGGCTCGGGGGTTAAGAGAATTTGTTGTTCTTCCAGAGGACCTGGTGTGATTTCCAGCACATGCAAGTGGTTCAAAACAATCCATAACTTCAGTCCCCAGGGATTCAATACCCTCTTCTGTCCTTTACGGGCACCAGGCACACGTGGGGTGCACATACATACATGAAGGCAAAGCAAACGTGAAATAAAAACTGAATAGACTATATATTTTTTTAAGGGAGCAAGCCCATGTGAATATCTCTGGGCTGACTGGGTGCAGGGTGGGAGCTTGAAAAGATGGGCAGCCTGATTGTGGACTAGCAGGCACAGGAAAGGGGCACGGTGTGGTAGTTACTAAAGAGGTACATGCATATCACCAGGGAATTAGGGAGGAGGAAATTGCTATCACATGATGTGTCCAAAATGTGACCAGTTCCAGACCCTCATAGGCCCTACAGAGAGGCGCCACCCCAGTCAGAGCCCTGTACAGCCAAGAGAGGAATAGGAGACAAGGTCCTGTGTGTAGATGGAGGCCCAGAGTGGGCTGCAGCCAGATGAGCTGACTCCCATGTGTGCCTCAGGCCTGTCTCAGGAGGAAGATACAGAATGTCAATCCTGGGACTACAGTGAAAGAAGGACATTGCATACAGCTGATGGGGCTTCAGGACTCAGGGACAAAGGAGGCTGGAGGTCTGTGAGAGAGGCCTGTGACCTGCCCTCAGTTTAGGGAAACTTCCTTTTAGGCCAGACTTTTGGTCTAGTTCCTCAGCCTTCAATGGATCCCAGGATCTGGAGAAAATGGGCAAAGTCCGGCTTTGGCTTTGGTCAGCCCCAATGTCAAGCCTGAACTCACCTGAGCAAGGTAGACCCAGGGCTAGAGTTGAGGCCTCCTACTCACCCATGGAATTCAGAGGCTCTGAGGATAACCAGGGCCTGGTCCTAACTGGAGGTCCCCCCAAAAGACCTAAGATCTTGGAGGCCAGGCTGCCATAATGACCTCCTCTGCAGAGGCACATGTGCATCACTAATGCTCCTTCTGGGGATCTAAGAAACATTCCAGGGAGTAGCCAGGGCTTGGGCAGAGAAGACTCGGGACAGCCAGTGGGGGATTGGGGGTGATTTCTTTTTTTTTTTTTTTTTTTTTTTTTTTTTTTGAGACAGGGTTTCTCTGTGTAGCCCTGGCTGTCCTGGAACTCACTTTGTAGACCAGGCTGGCCTCGAACTCAGAAATCCACCTGCCTCTGCCTCCTGGGTGCTGGGATTAAAGGCATGTGCCACCACGCTGGCTGCGATTTCATTCTCACCTGAATGCCCAGGTTTCCCAACTTTCCCAACTCCTGGTCTAGAGTGCTAAAGCTTAATATTAGGCAAGTGCCAGCAGGATTCATGCTTGGAGTGATATTTACTGTCTAGTGGGAGAATGACAGGGTAGCAATTCTAACCACACAAAGCAACCAGCCTTATCTTGTAGGCCATGGTCTCTCTGGGTAATGGCCTAGACATAGCAGACACAAAACTCTGTCAATGAGCAGGTGAAATCCAAGTGGAACCCCTCTTGGTCCCAGGGCAGGTGATGGTGCACTTTGGGCTCCGGGACACTCATGTCAGGTGGGGGCCAAGGGAGAGAACGCTGGGATCTGCTGCCTAGTGTGCCAACCAGGCTCCAGGCATTTCCATTCATTCCTTTCAAGCATCCCTACTGGATATGACTGAAAGGTGGGCTGTGATGGGATTTAGACAGCACAGAAACAGAGAGCCGAGTGCTAGGTTCAGAAGCCACATGGGATTCCAATATGAAGGACAAAGAAGACACAGGGGAGTAAAACCCAGACAGTGTCCCGGAAGGTTTCTTGGGTGTGTGTGTGGGGGTGATGTATAAGCTGAGAGGAAAGCTAACTCCCTTAACTCAAGGGAGTTATGGTGTCGGTATGATGGGGGGAATGTGATCCCCACATTCTGGATGGAGGTACAGACCTCCTGATATCAGGAGAGAAGTGTCACTCAAGATCCCAGAAGAGGTGTGAACTGGCATCCTTCCAGGGCTGGAATAGCAGTTAGAAGACAGAAACACCAGCTATGGAGGAAACAGTTTGGAAAGGGTGCGTCGTGGCTTTAAGATAATGGAGCATAAGAGGCCTTGGATTTTTCTCCCTGGCAAAGATAGAGCACATACAGTTCCAACATGGGGTTTCCTGGTTGTGGGAAATCAACATTAGCCTTCACTTTCCTGCTACTCGGTAAATCACGAATGCACAGTGTCCCGTGAGGTCAGCGCTTGTGCTGTGAGGCCGAAGTGAGAACGTACCTCTTCCTGGTAGCTGGTTCTGTAGGATCGCTCCAGCTCCTGGTCCAGGAAGTTCAGGCTGAACTGATTGATGGGCGGTTTGAAGAAATAATCTTTCATCAGGCTGGAAGACACAACCAATGCACCCCATCAACACTCGCAGAAATAGGCTCAGATGCCTCTCAGAGTACACCAGCGAAGCTACATCTGAAAGTCACTATGTGGCAGGTGAAGACTCCACAGACACACCTCTAGCAAAGTCCTCTGTGTCCCCCTTGACCAGGGGGTGACCGCTGTGCAGGATCACCACACTCATTAGACCGTGTTTCTGAATACATGGTCCGAGCATCCAGGATTGGAAGACAGTGACGGCAGCCTTTATCCTGTGAGGTGGTCTTTTTGGAAAGCCAGCCCATCTCGGTGCTGAGAGGACTTACAGAGATTTGGAGACTTTGAATGAAGGCAGTTCCAAAGGCTTCCTGTCATCCAGAATACTGACAGTAATATACCTCAAACATAACCACTTGTTACTGGGAGATGATGTTTGTAGATGTGGTGACTGTGGGGTTGTTATCAAATATTCAGAGTGCAGGTGAGACTTGAAAATGATCATGCGCAACAATTTTAATAGCTGAGAAATCGAACCTGATTTATGTGACTCTTGTATTCTTCTATGGACTGTCAGCAAATCGTTAATATCCTTGCTATGCATCGGAGAATTACTATAAATTTAAGGGAATGCTGGTGTGATTTCAGAAGGTAAATACAAATACAGGTGTAATCTCTGTCCCACATACAGTAGTCATTAGCCTGAAGTCATGTAAACAGGGAAGGAGCCCCACATGTGCCTGTCACATGGTGCCTTCCTCCTTTTCTTGTTGAGAATAGATTATTTTTTGTGATAAATATGTAATAACTTATGGTGTACTCAGACTCAAAAGAGGAAAAAAAAATGTTCCCTCATGCTGGCTCTGTCTTCCTTTCCAATGACAGAGAGAAAATGACAAGGCAGGCACAGGAGGAGTCTGGTGTCTGCATCGCAGCAGTCCAGTGGCAGGATCAACTCTGTTGAAGCTGCATGGCTCTTTCATAGTTAATACTGGGAGTTCCTGTTTCTGGATCTCACAGAAGACATAAAAGCAACTGCTGGGAGGCCCAAGACAGAGCAATGCAGACAGCTGGAAGGAGAGGAGGCATCCGTGGAAGAAGGGAAGAGAGACAGGTAAGCTTCCCACCTTTCCCTTTGACAGACATTAGTTAGCACCACTGCCGACCCTCTGATGGAAAACCCTGCTATTCCAGCCCTTGGAAGGTCAAAGCAGAGAGGGCATGGGCTTAAAGACATGTGGGCTATAAATAAGACTGGGGTGGGGCAGGGAAGGAGAGAGGAGAGGAAAGAAAGGGGTGGAGAGAAGGAAGAGATTCCCCAAATGCCGTGATCTTGAATTTGTATCACTATGCATGGCTCTAAAGCCAGACTTAGTGGCATGAAAAAAACCCAACTAGGAATTAGGAATTGGAGAGATGGCTCAGGTTGTGTTTTTCTAGAAGACCCAGGTTCAGTTACCAGCATCCACACGGTGGCTTACAATCATTCACTACTCCCATTCCAGTGCATCTGAAGTTCTCGTCCTACCTACATACATGTGGTACATATTCATACAAATAAAATAATAAATATTGCCGGGCATAGTGGCGCATGCCTTTAATCCTAGCACTTGGGAGGCAGAGGCAGGTGGATTTCTGAGTTTGAGGCCAGCCTGGTCTACAGAGTGAGTTCCAGAACAGCCAGGGCTATACAGAAAATCCCTGTCTCGAAAAAACCAAAATAATAATAATAAATAATAATAATAATAACAATAAAAATATTGAAAATTTTAAGTTAACCCCCAAATATTGAAAATACAGGTTGACTACAGATAAAGAATGTGGTTATAAATCTCAGAAAAGCAAGAGGCAGGAAAGAGAAAGAAGCCCAGGTTCTGCATATAAATTATTCTCACATCTAAGTCTGACTCTTGAAATTGCATCTTAATTGCATGTGACTGGTGGACCCCCAAGCTGTCCAGTTAAAGCTGAAAGAGACCATTTGATTTGAATCAGATAAGTGAACCACTTGCTGAGAAAAACACTTAGCATTCTTCAAAGAGATATAATGACATTCAGATTTTCTAAGCGTTGCACACAATGTCAACACAATCCAACATCTCTAGGCTTACAAAGAATACGGAAAACACAATTCCACATAAAAGAAATGCAGTCACTGTAGGGCCCCTCAAGACTCCAGAGAGTCTGGGGTAACCCAGCATTGCCTGAGGGAGTCTTACCTGGGGGACTTTACAAGATCAGACTGGCCTGTGGGTTTTACTGTTGATTGACAGGGAGGGCCCAGGCCATTGTAGGCAAGACCATCCCTGGGCAGGTGGTCCTGGGAGCAAGCCAATAAGCAGTATTCTTCTATGGCTTCTGTTGCAGACTCCTGCTTTGAGTTCCTGCCCTGATTTCTCTCAATTACAGACTGTGACTTGGAGAACGGAAACCAGAATGTGTATGTGTCTGTAATTCCTGGAGCTACAACTGAACTGTGGTCTGGGCATCTAGCTACAACAACAGAAAACTACTGAGTACACAGATGATGAGAACAATACTGTCAACTACCTGGACCCAACTGATGCTTACAGATCAGAGCAGTCTGCACGAATGTAAGCAGCCCAGGACTGAGCAGCACACTTTGCAAATGCAAATATCTTCACTACCACGTGGATGAGAACATAAAACAAGTCTCAGTCTAAAGGACTGAAACCACACAGAGCTGGGGTTTGGACAATAGCATTAAATTAGGTGTTAATAACATATCCCCAAAACATTCATTATGAAAAGGAGCCAGAGCACCTCGGAGAAAAGGCTCCTCCCTAAGCTAGTGCAGGTGAGTCATGAAGTGAGCTTGAAAGGTCCTGTCTTGTTAAAGGCCACACCAAGTGAGGGATCACATTGTAAGGACCCACTCACCAGTCTTAAGGTGATGGATAACCAGCCAGAGTGTAGCAAGCACAAGGATGTACAGAACAGGAGCGTGCGAGCTCAGGTTAATGATGGTGGATGAAGCAGTAACGGGGAGGGACTTCCTTACAGTGGCTGCTGCACACCAATGGCAACATGCTGCATGCAATCCACTACCTGAACCACCACCGCAGAGACAGTGTCAAACAAGACTCATCAACAGAGGTTAACCCAAGGAAGTCTGACAATGAGTGGGACCTTCCCACCAACTGCCTGCTGGCCACAGTGAGAAAACTATCATTCTTTGGAGAAACTGGTAAGGCCACGCCCAGTGCAGATGTTAGCGCTTACTAAGGACCAGCGGGTGTTGTATCCCCTGGATACGACAGACATCACTCCCATTAGGCCTGGCCAGAGAGGCAAACCTGAGTCTGAGGAGAGAATTCACAAAACCCAAGTCTTCCAAAAGTGAGTCAGCCTGCGGACTTCTCAAATGCTAATATCACAAATGACTAAACAAGACAGCCAAGAATCTTAAAAGTCTCAGATTTTAAAAGACTCGAGGACTGATCAGTAACAGACACAACATGTGAGCCTGGGTGAGATCCTGGAGGGAGAGAGCGCTGCCAGTGGCGTGACTGTCAGCTGACAATCTGGAACATGGACTTAGGCTAGAGAGAATATCCCTAAACATCTCGGGTTTCATGTATGTTCAACAACATAATTATTTTTAGGAATTGACATACGAAGGGGTGATGAGCAGACTGTATCCAACATACTTGTCAAATGGTTAAAAAAAAAACACAAAAAGAGAAAAGGACAAGAGAAAGAAAAAAGGGTAGTGGGAGAAGGGCATGGGGGTGGGGGAGAGAAATGAATGTTAAAATATATACTGGGTGTGGCGGCACCCACGTCTGCCAGAGCACAACCTCATCAAGTTCAAGGCAACACTGAGCTACATAGAAAGTTCTAGGCCCTCCAGGACTATACAGTGAGACCCTGAGTCAACCACTGTTTCAAAAGCATTGGGGAATGGTAAGTTAAGAACGGAGTATACTGATAAAATATCACAAAACCCATTTCTTCATATGGTACCCAAACAATCAGTTTCCTAAAAATGGGGCAGGCTCAGCAGGTAAAGGCATTTGTCACCAAGCCTGACAATCTGTGCTTGATCTTGAATAGGGTCTTAAAAGCTGTCTTCTGACTTGCAATATATATTATAGTCGCATGCAGGGACACAAACACGAGAGAAAAATAATGATGAAGAAAATAAATAAAATGCTAAAAGTGGGTGTATCAGGCAGTGTATAGTGAATTTCAAGTTTCAAGTTACCCCAGAACAAAAATAAAGTAATATAACAACAGCAGACAGACAGCAGACACATCACACAGATGAGGCGGCTCAGGGAACCTTCGGACTCTGCCACCATCTCGGGCTACGGAGCCTTACCTGTCTTCTTTGATGACATCAACAAAGTGGGCATCGGTTTTCTCACGGATGTTCTTGAACCTGAGTGGGAGGAGGGCTGACTGGTCC
This sequence comes from Mus minutoides, assembly GCA_902729485.2. Taxonomy (NCBI): domain Eukaryota; kingdom Metazoa; phylum Chordata; class Mammalia; order Rodentia; family Muridae; genus Mus; species Mus minutoides. The sequence goes on from LR756420.1 coordinate 5,414,449, forward strand.
AAGCTCACGCCTGCCCACCGTCCCTTCTCCTGCAGGATCTCACAGAGGGAGGTCTGGCTATTAGTAAGCTTCTCCTCCGCAGGAGGGCTCAGGAGTCCGTTCTGGGTTTTGGAGTTGGGTCCTCCAGAAGCCTGCCTCAAGACAGAGGAAGGAGCACAGGGGGTGAAGTGGTCGCCAGGAGCTCACCCCGCTCCACACCCATCCTCCAGCACACTGGGGCCTCCACACTGAGGCCTGGGAGTCAATTCCCACCCCACATTCCACTTCTCTCCCAGCCCTGCTTCCCCCAAGGCTCTGCTTTGGGACAGGGCATGTCTGGGTGTATGGCAGCCAGAAGAAAGTTGTAGAACAGCCATGAAGTGAAGAAGATGAGCTGAACACAGAAGGGGGACGACAGGGAAGGTAGACACAGCTCAAGGACAGTTGAAGGGAAGGAAAACCCAGGCTTCTGGATGGAGGTGCCTCTGGCTATGAGAGGCACCCGTCTGAGTCCCCTGAGATACTGGGAGGTGCAGAATGACAGACAGGGGCTCTCAAGGAAGCTTTGTTCAGGCTCTACCCTACTCCAGTCCTGCCCTGGTCTCAAAGCCTCGGCTCCAGGCAGCCCCCAGGCTGTCAGCTCTGCCTCAGGAGCATCTCTTACTTGGAGGAGGTCCTTGGTCCTCTTTGCACCTCTGTACTCTGCCCAGCCCACAGCCCTCTAACCCTTCTGAACTGGCTGCCCTGAAGAGTCTCCTCCAGCTCTACTTCACACCAGTTGGCTCTAGTCAGAAGTCCTGGTTTTTGTTGTTATTTTGTTCTTTAATGCTGGGGACCAAACCCAGGGCCGTATGCATGCACAGCACATGCTCCACCTCCACTACTGAGCTGTACTCCCAGGCCCTCTGTCATCTTACGTATTGGTCTATCCAACCCCAAAGCCTAGAAGGTGTGCAACGCTATTACCTAAGAGAAGTTATTTTCAGAGCTAAGAAGTTGACGAGACAGGAATGTCACCTTAGGTGGATGCGCCAGGAGAGGTACTGACAGGAACAACAGCCATGAGCTTGTTACCTTGGTGCTGGTCTTAGGCTCATCTTGACAGCCATTTTGCACAGCTCCTCCTTCTGCACCAGCTTCAGATTTGGGAGCAAATGTGATTCCACAAGAAGGGCAAGTCTGAGGGAAAACACAGGCCATAGGAATATACTTGTAAATAACTCCATGATACATGTTTCAAACAATTCGGGATTGCTGTTACAACCTGCCTGCCCACAGGAATGATGGAACCAAGTGGAAGGCTCATTGAACCACACAGATTCAGGGAGACCAGAGAACAAACTGGTAAGACAAAAAAGGAAACAAAACCCTTGTGTGAACTCAGAGCAGCACACAGCCGAAAAGAAACGGAAATGCCCATTGGCTGACGGGTCAGCTGACCGTGGTCTCAGCCACAAAACAACAAACCCTGGACACACTATGCTCTCTTTATTTAAAAGAAAATTAATTTTGTTCTTTAACAATCTCATGTGTGCACATAGAACATTCTAATTATTCCCGCCTTTCCTCTCCTTCCGCTCCCGCGGCTCCTGTCAACTCCCCACCTCCCTACAAATATCATTCCCACACTCCTATCCTTTTGCTTTGTTTTGTGACTTTATCTAGAACCATCTGTATGACCATCCGTTTGGAATTACCCACTAGAACCTGGAGGGGTTATGAGTAGAGATGCAATTGAAGACAATGGCTCAGCCTCTTCCAGAACCTGTCGGGAGCCAATAAGCTTAGCAGAGAGGGGTGGAGCCCCATGAGCCCCACCCCCACCCATTACTGACTCCTGACAGGGCAATACTCTGCATGTCTGGTGCTGGTAACCAAGCTGCAGTGAGCTGCAACAGTTGTGTCCTACCTAGAAGAGTGGCATTTTTCTGCCTTTCTCCCTATCTTTAAACTCTTATATTCCTTCTGCCCCATCTTCCATGTTCCCTGAGTTTTGCAAAGCGTCTTTATTCTCAGTTTACTGAGTGGCCATGAGTTCCGCATTCACTGTTGTTCAGCTGAGTCTGGCCCTGGGCTACTTCTGCAGCTTCCAATGTGTGCTGTAGGACTCTGTATACCTGGATGCTCTCCACCATGCTTTCTGAAAAAGTCAGGCATAGTGGTGAGTCTGTAATCCCAGAATTTGAGAGGCAGAGACAGGAGGATTATCACAAACTCAAAGCCAGCCCAATCTACACAATTACATGAGTTTTAGTACAACCAGCAAGGGATATCCACTGCCAAAAATCAAACAAGAATAAAAATCAGATACAAAATCTCCACGCTCCATCTGAGAAGTTGTGAAGGTAGTTCTAGAGAAAGGACGAAGAGTGGTGGCTGCTGGGAGGGGACAGTGACTGCTAACAACTACTGCCTGTGCTGCAGACCTGGATGCCCCTCTCTCAGCAGGATTCCTACAGTGATGGGGAAAGGTGGGAGGGCCTTCAGCAGGTACTCAAATAACAAGGCCCTGCTCTTTTTTTGTTTTGTTTTGTTTTGTTTTTTCCCAGACAGGGTTTCTCTGTATAGCTCTGGCTGTCCTGGAACTCACTTTGTAGACCAGGCTGGCCTCGAACTCAGAAATCTGCCTGCCTCTGCCTCCCGAGTACTGGGATTAAAGGCGTGCGCCACCACGCCTGGCCCTGCTCTTATGAGAGGGATCACTGCCCTTATAAAAGGGCAATCAATTCCCTCGCACTCCCATTCCGTGAGAAAGGGCCATGTATCTATGAACCAGCGTTACATCCTCACTGGACATCACATGCATTGGTTTCCAGAACACTGAGCAATAACTTGTTTTCCAGAATTACATTTATTTTTAATTATGCTTCTGTGCTTCTGTATGGGTATCTGCACATGAGAGTGGTGCCTGAGGAAGCCAGCTGTGATCTACCCAACTGGAGTGCTAGGAATTAAATCCATGTCCTCTGCAAGAACAATATGAGCCATCTCTCCAGCATGGTGACAACATCCTACTGTGGGCATCCTCCAGTTGATGAAATTTTGTGACATCAGTTAACTGGAGGAAGACAGGTCTCTCTCTCTCTCTCTCTCTCTCTCTCTCAAGGGCTCATGAAAACATTCTGCAGTAACCTGATGATGGTTATATACCTTGGCAATACACTGTAAACTTATATGATTAAAAGATTGGTTCTGTGTTATACGGATCACATCTCATGATGACACGCGGGTGGACAAAGTAGACACAAAGCAAAGCTGAGGTTTATGAGCTCTCTCTGCTGGGCAGCTGGGTTGAAAACTAGGGATCTGTCCAGGCAGACCCTGAATCCCAAGCTTGTAGGAAGGCAAAGGCAAGACAAGGTGTAGACAAAGGAAGGCTCAGCTCAGTGACTCACTAACCCCCTGACTAAAAGGACTACCTCAGGACCCTCATGTGTAAGATGAAAGCGAAAACTTTTCTTGGAGAGATGCTTTAAGGATTAAATGGAGTGCATATGTGCACAGCCTAATGGTTCCTGGGACTCACCATACCCTGAAGAGTCATTGCTACTGTCAGTGTGACAGAGCAGCCCAGGGATGGCGTAGCGATGGTTGGTTGCCAGTGAAGAAGATTTCTTCTCAGTGAGAACTATTAAACACTAGGATTAATTATGGAAGACTAGATATTGTTGAGAAATTAAAATCAGCCTAAAGGCAAGAGTATGACACAAGTTCACATCCAAATTTAGGTCACAGGTCACCACTGCATTAAATGAAAGCACAAAGATTCTAGAGTTCTATAGTTTGGGAATCTGACATAATGCAGACTGAACATCCATATTCATTTCAAAGATGGATGTACACATGCCAAAGTAGCTATTATTTATTAACTAGCACATGTGAGCAAATACTAGCTCCCATGTAAAATCTGTTTGTATATCCTTTATTTTTAAGTTTCAGTTTTGTGTGAAATGTGTGCGTTTGTGTGTGTGCTGGGCTGGGGAGCACACAGAAGTCAGAGGAAAGCTTCCTGGAGCTAGTTTTCTCCTTCTATTTTTAAGTGGGTTCTGGGGATCAAGTTCAGGCTGTGTGGCAAGCACTTTCCCCAGGGAGCGTCTCCAGTGTTGTCGTTACACTATCAAACTGACGTCAACAAGGCAGAACTGCTCCATTGGTAAATTAATACAATGATTCTTGTTTGAAATGGTATCTCATATAACTCAGGTTAGTCTCGAAATTACATATCAAAGAACCATTTTGGCTCTCCTCTTCCTACCTACCGACTGTTGGGTTTGTGTCCATATACCACCACATCCAACTATAGTGAAATAATTTTAAAACATCTTATGCTATTGACTAAGTTAAAGTTCAAACATTTGCTAATGGGCAGAGTTATGAGTCAGTGAATATTCCACACACGGCATCCCCTGAACCCATAGGTGTCGTTGTTTGTTTGTTTTGTTGATGTTTTAAAGCCAGGTATGGCTGTGAGCACCTGTAATCCTAGCACTGGGTCCCTGGGCCTTGCTGGTCAGCTAATCTAGATAAGGGAACTCCAGGTTCAGGAGAGACTGACTGTGTCTCATCAAGATGGAGAGTAACTGAAGGAGATACCTGTCATTGACCTCTGACTACACACATGAACAAACAAGCATGCACGCATGCACACACACATGCACACATATCACCCAATATCAAGCACAAAGTGAGCCCCAAGTGGAGCAATGAAGTAAATGGGCCCAAGAGATACCTAGTTCTAACTAGAGCTGTGGCCCTGAGTCCCTGCTCCGGTACTGGTGCAGTGCCTAGCTTGCTCCTCCAGAGGGCACACTGAACACTTCACTAACCAACAGGCTGACTAGGGAAGGAAGGACACAGCTTAGTGGGGACAGGCTGACCTTATGGTTTGAAAGACATTAACTTCATCAAACCCCTAGAGGCCACCGATCTTGAAACAGGATGATGAAACAGTACAAAGCTATTATTTCACTGGCCACTTTTAAACATCAAGACTTTATGAGACAAAGTTTGGAGCTGAGACGAAAGGATGGACCATCCAGAGACTACACCACCCAGGGGTCTATCCAAATCAGCCACCAAACGCAGACACTATTGCATACACCAGCAAGATTTTGCTGAAAGGACCCTGATATAGCTGTCTCTTGTGAGGCTATGCCAGTGCCTGGCAAACACAGAAGTGGATGCTCACAGTCAGCTATTGGATGGAACACAGGGCCTCCAATGGAGGAGCTAGAGAAAGTACCCTAGAAGCTGAAGGGGTCTGCAACCCTATAGGTGGAACAACAATATGAACTAACCAGTACCCCCAGAGCTCGTGTCTCTAGCTGCATATGTAGCAGAAGATGGCCTAGTGGGCCATCATTGGGAAAAGAGGCCCCTTGGTCTAGCAAACTTTATGTGCCCCAGTACAGGGGAACACCAGGGCCAAGAAGTAGGAGTGGGTGGGTAGGGAAACGGGGGGGGGGGGTATCGGGATAGCACTTGAAATGTAAATGAAGAAAATACCTAATTAAAAAATTGGAAAAAAATAAAACAAACAAACAAAAAAACATCGAGACTGGAGAAGAGCCACACTGCCACCAGCCTGACATCGTGGTCCACAAGTGGGTACAAGGACCTCACTAAGCCCCCTTTATAAAACGGAGTTTACCTAAAGGTCTTACTGTGTGGGCAAAATGAAGATGCTCATGTAAAGTATGTCAGAATATTTCAAAAGTAGTATTTATTTATTTATTTATTTATTTATTTATTTATTTATTTTAAAGACATGGTCTCAGGGCTGCAGAAGTGGCTCAGTGACAGAGCACTCAATCATGATGACAGGAGTTCAGACCCCAAAACTAATATCAGGAGGCTCACAACACCTGCAACTCCAGCTCTGAGGGATCCGACACCTTTTTTTGGCCTCCATGGGCACCCCCATACAAGTGTGCACGCACGCACACACGCACACACACACACACACAATTAAAATAAAATAGTATGTTTTAATACATGGCCTCACTATGTAGCCCTGGGTGTCTTCAAACTCGTCACACAGTCTTTAAAGTTGCAATCATCCTGCTTCTGAACCTTGAGCGCTGGGATTACAGACATGTGCTGCCACACATGGCTTCAAAGCAGTTTTGTTTTGTGTGCCAACTTAGAGGGAACTGGTTGATTAGTGCTGTGTGCCATGGGCAAAAGGCTGGACAGTGGGAACACGGTGGACAGTGGGGGCAGGGTGGACAATGGGGGCATGGTGGACAGTGGGGGCACGGTGGACAATGAGGACACGGTGGACAGTGGGGGCACGGTGGACAGTGGGAGCACGGTGGACAGTGGGAGCACGGTGGACAGTGGGAGCACAGTGGTGAAGGGCAGCTGCTCACTCAGGCCTTCTTAGCTGGGCCGCTAGGGGCACCTAGACCTGGGCGAATCACTGAACTCTATAACAGGACTCTTAGCTAGTCTCTTTCTTTCTCAGCCACACTCTTTTGGGAAGACTTTCTTGATTAGAATTTTATAACAATTGAAATTTCAAATTTTTCAGAAAAGAAAAAAAACTACCTTCCCTGGGAGAGATACTCTCCTGTCTCCACATCCTATTCCATCTGGGGCCCCCATGTAGCATGAGGCCCTCTACAGCCCCGATGGCAATTTGGTTTTGACTCTTTCTATGGCCTAACCTCAATCTGAAGTCTTTGCTGAGCTGACACATCTATGAAACCTCCACTTACCAAGAATGTCCATCTATCCCCGCCCCCGCCCCCTGCAGCTATTGGCATCTCCATCATTACCAAGAACCTCCAACTTAGACTATACCCTTCCCTATACACCTTGGGAGCCACAGCTCACTGTGGAACAAGGCCAGCAGGCATGTGACAGTAAGTTCACTGTCAAAATGACAACAGCTATGAGTTAGAGGTGTTTCTGTGCTACTGACACAGAGGCATGTTTGCAGTCTTGCCATGCACAAGCTCAGGGAGCCTCTTGGTCACATGGAGACTCTGGTGCTGAGGACACCGGTGCTGCACAAGCCTGAGGAGTTAGGTCCAGTCACTGGGAATTCCTGGACAGATAGCCTAGCCAAAAAGCAGTGTGCTCCAGGTGCAGCTGGGAGACCCACAGTGCCTCAGGGGAATGTAGTAAACAGTGACAGAGCAGGACAACCAATGTCCTCTGCTGGTGTCATACAAGCACACACAAGAACACACATTCATACACGTATGTATGTATCTGCATACACCACATACACACACATACACAGACACACACGCATTCGCACACAAACTCAAAGGAAAGACATACGCCTTCTGAAGACAGAGTGATTTGTGGACACTGGGGTTTAGCCCCTGACTACCGTGGAACTTGACTCTGGCTGCCTTTCCTGTCACAAGGAAATAATCCTGACACCTTGATCTGCTGGGCTCTGATCACCTGAAATGACCCAAGATGCTGTAACTTCCACCTTGGCTCTTCTGAGTAGCTCTACTGGCTCAGACACACTAGAGGGAGTGCAACCATCCCCTAAACAGTATTCCTACAGGCCAAGGAGTTTGCTGGCTGTTGCCTGGGTAACCAGAGAGTCCTTGGTCAGAACACCTGGTATAGAGCTGCAGGGTGGGGCTGCCGGGCTTCTTGGTTGCTTTTGACTCAAGGCTGTTTCCCATTACAAGATAAATCATTTTGAAGTCAACACCTGTCCCTTTCCATAACTGCCACAGAGAAGCCTCTTTGGGGGATGGAAACATCAGTCCTTGGCTTTGCCTGTTTAGTCTACTGATTACTGACTAGTTAGCAGTGTGTCCTGGTACTGGAAGCAGCATCCTCTGCCACAAGGCTCACGCTGGACATGGCTGGCTGGGGTGAGCATCACTATGACAACATACATCAATCACTGAAATCCCCTCTAAGCTCCTCATGTCTCAATGTTTCCTCCTCACAATGTCCTTAACACAGGCACAGTAAATTCCATTTTACTCAGGAGGAAACCTATGTGGAGAAGAGAAGGGGCTCACCTATAGTCACACAGCTAGAACACCACGAAGGAAATATGAGCCCAAGCAGAAGAACCTTTGACCCTAACCACACACACACACACACACACACACATGGGTGCTCCACAGTGGAAGGAAGGTCATTGCGCCACCTGTGGCCAGGGCTTTGTTACTTATGTATGGGCAGGAACACTTTCAAAACAGATGATTTCTGCTAAGGAAATATCTGAGATGAGTAGAAATGAATCCTTATAGGAAAACAAAGCAACAATGAGCACAGAAAAGAAAGGCTCCACAGATCTGTGAGAACAGGAAACAAGACAGCTCAGGAACACGAGTGGCAAAGTCATAAATAACTGCAAAACTCAAGACACAACATCTCAGAGCCACCTTGTGTAGAATCAAAGACGCTAATTCCTTAACTTTTCATTTAATTCCTCATCCCTACAGGACTTTTGAACTTAAAAACCAAAATTGATTAAAAAAAAATTCCAAGTGAAGGATAAGTTAGACTCTGCTGAGCATGGTGGTGCAGGCTTGTAATCCCAGGGGCATAGGCAGAGAGACCAGGGGTTCTGAGACAGCCTGGGCTGTATGAGACCCTAAAGAAAAAAGAAAAAATGTCTACATTAGTTTCAGTAGACCATGAGGAGAGAATATTGTTACAATGTTGTGAAAATAGTCCATCAGAAAAACAAAATAAGAAAAGTATTTAGTATTTTGGGAAATGTTCCTCACATATACCACTGCACATCTGACAACATTTATTAGATGACACTAGGCACGTCTTTCCACTTAATTAACATACGTGCTTTATTACATTTTTGTTTCTTGTGCTGTGTGCATGCTGGGCATGCGTGTGGGAATCAGAACAGCCTGTGGGAGCTGGTTTTCTCCTTCCACCTTGAGGGTCCTGAGGACTGCACTTAGGTTGTTAGGTTTGGTGACAAGCACCTTTGCCCGTTCAGTCATCTCATGGGTTTCAAAATGTCTTTAAAAATATCTTCTGACTTATAATTGTGAAAAACAGGGTCAAATACATTGTCCCATGCCTATACTCTCAGCATTTGGGAGACTGAGGCAGGAGAGCTGTAAGTTTGAGGGTGCTCTGGGTTAGATAGCAAGACTCCTCCCAAATGCCTCTCAGATTTCTCATTTCTTAGGACAAGTAGCAATGGTTGCTGTGGTAGCCCTGTGCTTAGAGAAATCCTGTCTGGGTTGTTGACTCAGAACTTTATAAGCCAACTAGACTGGAGTCTTTTTTGCATCACAATCGGTGTTCATCCTGAGACTCTGTTGCAAAAGGGAGAGATACCACTCTATGCTAGGCCTCTTCAGGGTACCAGGTCATAAATCCACTAGGAGTTTACTCTCTGTGATGAGGTGGTCCACAGGATCCCAAGCAACAGAAAAGCCCCCCTTAGGACGGGAAATATTACTAAGGCAACAAACCAATGTCATGAGTTCAAGGCACTGACAGGTGCACTGGAGAGACTGGCCCAAAGAATGCAGAGCAGACAACTGGGATCTTACAAAGTCTCCTATCAAGAGTGGCTCTTACAGGGCTGAGTATCATCTTCACTGGATGCAGACTCAGCCCTCTACCCTTTGTAGAACCGTAGCACAGTTACAGGAGTTCTCAGACCTGGATGCCTGCTCCCTTCTGATGCTGGGGAGATGGAACTGTAAGAAGGGCTCCTGGCAGTACTGACTCTACCCTGTGGGCTGCCTTTTATTTCCTCATGTGCTGTATACCCCAAATGTGGGATCCACTGACTCCAGTGTTCTGGGATAACTCTAGTCTGAAGAATTCTTACTATATGGCCAAACTATCCATCCAGAACCCAGACATTATACCTCATGAGCTAACTCATCCTTCTCTCCGGAAAGGGAAACAAGGACCTTCTTTTCCCCATCTCATAAATGTCTTGGCCATTCAGTCAACAGACCCTGTCTTACATTTCCAGGAAACTCGTGTTTGGAAATGTGAGCACGGCAATAGAATATGCCAAGTGGTTTCTGCCTTTCTGATCAAAACAGATTTACAACTAGTAGAAAATGGTTTTTCAAGAGGAAAGAATTCCTAAGGCATTTTTCTTAGAATCCCTGATGCTAGAGTTGCTGGCGTATCCAGGGGAACTCAGCCACACACGCCCAACAGGTAGGCAAATACAGGTAATTAATTTTGAGTTTGACTTCTATTTCTCTACTTAAATAAGGCTCAATTTGAGGCCTGGGGGAGACTATCTTTCCCCACACACAACGAACACTTTTGGAAAGTCATGTTTTTGTTTTTGTTTGTTTGTTTTGTTTTAATTCTTCCCTGCCTGTTTTAAGCCAGTCTGTAACCTGACAGTCCACCCACAGATGCCACAGAATACCATGTCTAACGCAGGCAGTTGAGAGAAAGTCAGAAATCCTGACTGCCCTGCATATACAGGGGTCCAACACTATCATCCTAAGCTGTCACCTACAACAGTAGCCGGGGTGACACCAGGCAATGATGGGGACATTTGGCTCAGCATAACTGGGAAAGAGTGTATGTGGTACGAGTAGGCAGAGGTCAGAGGTGGTGTTGACCTTCTGGCAGTATGCAGCACAGTCCAATATCCAGAATTATTGGGTATGAACTGTTAGAACTGGGAAGAAAGTTCTTTAAATTAATGAAGCACACAAGTAAAATGGTAAGTGAGCTTTCAATGAGCCTAGATAGGGCAAAACCAGGAGCAATCACGTGACCGGCACCGAAGTCCAGAATCTTCACAGATAAATAATGTGGCTAGACCAACAGACTGCCACACTGTAAAGCCTGTTTGTTTGTCTGTTTGTTTATTGGAGACAGGGTCTTGCCCTCTAGTTTAGATTATTCTCAAACTCACAGTAATCCTCCTGCTTCAGCCTCCTGAATGCTAGAATTATCAGCCACCCAGCCTATAAAAAAAATGCATAAGCTTATGAACATGCAGCTGGCCTCCAAATCTAATGAATGTAGATAAGTCATACTAGACAACAGCTGTTACCATCCACCATCTTGTTATCTGAAAGCTGTTACCACAGCCCACCATCCACCATCTTGTTATCTGAAAGCTCCAAATGGCAGAGAACTATTAGAAACATCTTGCTTTCTTTTTAAAGATGGAAACGGCAAATATTTAAACGTGAAAATAAACAGGGGGTCGAGGGAAGCACCGTCCATAAGATACTCACTATGGAGACACGAGCGCCTGGGTTTGATTCCTGCTCCCTATGAAGATCTGGGGCTGGTGATACGCACCTAAACTCCCTGTGCCTGCCAGCAGCGCGGCATCTAACTAGTGAGTCCCAGGTCCTGGTAAGAGGCTCTGTTTTTAAAGTGAGGAGCAGACATCAGAAGTTGACCTCTGGCCTCAATGAACACACACACACACACACACACACACACACACACACACACACACACACGTGCGCACACAGAGTCAGAGACACAGAGGATGACTAAAGCAAAAGTGAAAACATAAACAAAAGGTACCAAGAGAAAAACTAAATCCAATGGATATGGGAAAAACAGCACACAATGAGGAAAATTTCCTCTGCCCGACCTGAGCGTGTTAATCCCTCAGTAGTTTCTTATGACATGACAATCCAGACATAGGCACTTCTGACTGTCACAGGAGATCTCTGTTACAGTAACAAAATACCGGAATATTCTCACCAATATTCTTTTTTTTTTAAATAGAATTAAATTGCAAGATTTACCCATACCAATACAATTTAAGATAATCACAAAGTTGCAGGGCAGTTGGTGGTGCACACCTTTAATGGTGAATCTCTGTCAGTGTGAGGCCAGCCTGGTCTACAGAACTAGTTCCAGGATATCGAGGGCTACACAAAGAAACCCCATTATCAAAAAACCAAAAACCAACAAAACAAAACAAAATGAAAGAAAAGATAATCAGAAAATTGTGGATTTCAAAAACCAGAAAAGTATTTAAGGTGGTTTCCAAAATAAAATAGATTCTAGCTCCCCAAACGTGATGTAAGGAAATTACCTTTACTGATATTATCATTATCTTTGAGAAGCCTCCAAAGACCCCACAGGCTAAAAAAAAGAAAATTAACCAAACTGAGAAATATCTTTAAGCAAAACAGAGAGAAAATGGAAGTGTGTAAAATGCTAAAGATCCAAAGATATTAAAAATGTGCAGTGTAACTGACGTTATACTAAATTCTTAAATCATAAAAACTAAATTGAAAGGCATCCTGAGCAGTCTGCCATTAGTCTGTGTTTTCTACTGTAGGATTACTACCAAGTTACAGGAGAGAGAGAGAGAGAGAGAGAGAGAGAGAGAGAGAGAGAGAGAGAGACTAACCTTAAGGTTATCAAAGGTTTTGACAGTCTGCGCCAAATCACTGACACTCCCTGGCGATGCTGTCCCCTGTCCCCTAGGGCCTGAGGACACCCGAGAGTCGTCAATGACCTCAAAGCCAGAAAGCAGGGCCTCTGCACAGCTGCAGTGGGACTCCTTGGCTCTCTGACCCGATATCAGGTATGTCTTCAAACCTACGACGGATAAAAATGACAATCAGCACAGACGGGAACCAAGGTTGGCTGAAGCACAGCTGGCTCTTGTTCTCTGGAAGGTGAAGCACGGTGAATGAGAGGGTCACAGCTTACTGCAACCTTCGTCTTCCCAGACAGATGCGGCCTCAGAGACCACTGCCTCCAAGGTGCACTGTTTACTTCCATAATGTTTGTGCATGGCTGGCTGCATGGTTTACCTCTGGGAACTAAAATAAATGTTAAGAGTTCTTCCACGAAGACATCCCATGTCTGCTTTGGGAAGAAAGCAGAACAGACTGGTGGCTAGCTCCACCCTTAGCTTGGTTTGGTTCTGACCTGTAAATACCCATCCCTGACCATTAATCATAAGAAGCCATCACAATGTGGGGTTGACCACAACACCAGGCTGGGTCCTTCGTTCAGGAAACCGTCCAACTGCACTGCAAGAGAAAATGCAGCTTTTCCTGGAGGAAGTGATACCTAAGCTAGAGGAAGGGCTGAGCGTGCCCTCGGAAGCACCCTGTGGCAGCAGCCTGTCTCTGCTGTCGCATGTCCCTGGGGCTGGCAGCTGCTTGGTGTTTGGAACAGCATGCTATGTGCACTCACCAAGCACTTCCACTTCCATTCGACAGCATACTACCAGGACTGCAGAGGGGACGGGAGGGCACAAGAGCTATGGTTCGGACCTGTGTGGATTCTATCACAGGAAGAGGGAGCCCAGATGACAGAGGAACAGGAATGACAGTGGTTATGTCACCAGCATGTAGGGTAAGGATATATGGGGTCCTCCAGGAGTATGAGAGATGACACCTTGAACGTGTCCTCTCCAAAGAGGAAAGGCTGCTTCCAACAGGACTGGGAGGCAGGGCTACCAGTGACAGGTCACAAGGAGTTTCTCCCTTGTGGATGGGACTGAAGTTCTTATAAAGGCTCTATGTAGTACTGGAATAGTGTTTCCTTCAGCCCTGTGATGATAGGTCCTCAGAAGGATACAGCCTTCACCAGACAACCAATCAGCACTAATGCCTTGACCTGAGACTTACAAGCCTTCAAAGCTCTGAGACATAACTTTTATGTTACCCAGTCTGTGGTATTCTGTTATGACAGAACCACCAGACTAGGATAGAAAGTTTCCTCCAATAGCATGTCCTCCAAGTGAGGTCAGCCCAGGCACCTATCCCCAGACAGTGGTATTTCTATAACAGTCTAAGGGGATCCCTCCAATAAAAGAGCCTTTGGCAGGTGTAGTCAACAGATGGTGCTAAGTTTAGTATGGCTGGTTGGGCCTCAGTCTTTCTCTCTCTCTCTCTCTCTCTCTCTCTCTCTCTCTCTCTCTCTCTGTGTGTGTGTGTGTGTGTGTGTATCATTTGGTCCTGTGATGGTTAGACAAGCCTCCATAGTGCCAGTTGTAGTTCAGCAAAACCTGCATCTAGATAACAAGCGAAGGCACACAGGCTGACTGGCAGTTTTTATTTTAGCACTTTGAATATAGCTTGCATTGTTTCTAATGTAAAGGCAGCTATTAACCTTTGACGGTTCCCCTTACAGCTTCTCTTGATGCACTGAACATTGTCTCTGGCTTTCAGGGTGTCCTAGTTTGTTTTCTATTGCTGTGATAAACACGTGACAAAAAGCAATTTAAGGAGGAATGGTTTATTTCAGCTTACAGGGGACAGTCCTCCATTAAGGGAAGCCAGGGCAGGAGCTCAAGGCAGAAACCTGGACTCAGGAACTGAAACAGGCCATGGAGAAATGCTGCTACTGGCTGGCTTTCCATGGCCTACCTGTTGCGCTCTGTTGTTGTGTTTTCTGTATATAACCCAGGGCCACTTGCCCAGGTGTGGCACAGTCCACAGTGAGCCGGGCCTGTCACATTAATCATTAGTCGAGAAAGCGCCCCTTACCTTTGTCCATAGGTCAGTCTGATGGAGGCAATTCCTTAGTTGTGGTTCCCTCTTCCCAAGTGACTGCAGTGTGTGTTAAGCTGACAAAAATATAATCAGCACATGGAAGTTTAGGCAAATGTGTGTGTGAGTGAGTGTGTATATACCATGTGCATTTGTGTGTGGGCGTGCGTGTGGGTGTAGCCAGGGGAGCAGCTGTCCTGCAGCGGATGTCATCAGAGTCTGCATGCATGGTGGATGGCACAGGGAAGCAGGGAAAAAGAGTAAGAGGCCTGTGGAAAAGGCAGACACAGGCTGAGAGGGTGGTAGTGACAGGTAATGGTTCCTTGTCAGGAGGCCAATACAGGATAAGGGTGTGTTCTTTGAAGAGGAGCCCTCAGCATGAGGCATGGTCTCTATTACCTCTTAACTGTGTGAGCTCATTTTCTTGTTTGTTCATCTGTGAGGCTGAGAAGAAGATCATCCCATGAGACTGGGGTGATGACGGCCTTTATAGTGGTGTTCAGTGCACAGTATGCCTGACACTGGCAGCTGTTATTATCAACAGTGAGTTTGACCTGCTCACCATCAGGAGCCCTTCTCACGCTCCTTCTCTATAGGAAAGCGGGTACAGAACTGCTCTCGTTTGCTCTTCACTTGGATCTCTCTTGGGGAGCTCAGAATGACTGACTTATAGAGACATTACTGCTCTTGCACAAACATCAAACCTACACAGGCATCTATACCACGGAAATCTGGTAGATAAAATAAGTGTCTTTTTACTTATGCTTTAACACGGAGAGCTAAATTTAAAGCAAATCCTGCTGCCCACACTACAGGGACACCAGCACGAAACAGAAAGGGAGGTTAGCATCTAGTAAGATCCATAGTGACAAAAGAACCTCTGGGCTTGAGCCTTGTGGAGGTCGCAGGCCTGGTAACTATCCCACACACCCTGGCTTCTGAGATGACTAGAAGGGCTCATCTGGGCTAAAAGGTCAAAATCAGGCAGACAAAGCATTTATCTTGTGAAATGGGCATACACAGGAGAATAATTAGAACTGTTTCCTGAGAACTTTCTTGGTAATTCATTTTTGTACCTCAGCAACACTCCTATCTTCTATCAGCTTCATTTTACAGGGCTGCAGAGAGGGGAGGGGCTGCCTAATGTGTTCCCACCTAGAAAAGAATTCATGTACAGGGTTTCTCGTGGGTCACCTCCTCCAATCTTTCCCTCCCTCTTCCACACTGGAGGCAGTGCATGGTTGGCAGGCTCTGTAAAGTGTAACGACACTTTAATATACATTTACAATGTATCCTGATCACATTTACCACCATTACCCTCTCTTGTTAAGCTCCCATTCTTACTGAGTCCCTGTATCTTTTATTTTATTGTATTGGATTTTCGGTAGCCCACTGAAGTTTAATTAGGGTTGCTTACAAGACCATAAGTGAGAAGTTATTCATAGAAGCTCCGTAATTTGCCAGTGCCTACCCCAAAACAAAGGAAACTTCTCTCCCTCTTCCAGGAACCATTATAGAGGCCTATAGAGCCTTGGGGAAAGATGGGGTTAAATAAGATCTCTCTCTCTCTCTCTCTCTCTCTCTCTCTCTCTCTCTCTCTCTCTCTCTCTCTGTGTATGTGTGTGTGTGTGTGTGTGTGTGTGTGTGTGTGTGTGTGTGTGTGTACAGTCCATAAACAGAGAGGCTAGAAGAGTGCATTGCAAATCCTGTTCTCTCTCTCTCTCCACCTATTCCCTCATGACCAGGTCTACCATTGGCACTAGATCTAACGCAAGCACCAGCAATCCTACCTCCACCCATTCCACTCAGGCTCGGCCCTCACAGCACTGGGGTTACAGCCACACTTAGCTTATTATGTGGGTGCTAGGGATCTGAACTCCAGTTCCCAAAGTTTCACAACTAGCTCTCTTGCCCACTGAGCATCTCCCCATCCCTCAAGTGTTCTTTAGTCTGCCCTTCTCACCTGTGGATTCTTCATCTATGAATTCAACTGTGGCTACCTGGGGGACCTGGAGAGATGGCTCGGTGGAAAAAATTCTTCATTAGGACTGGAGTTCAGATGCCCAAAACCCACATAAAAGTGAGGTAGTTGTGGCAGCTACCTATAATTTTAGCACTTGGGAGGCAGAGATGGGATCCCCAGAACAAGGCAGGTAACTAGTCTAACTGATTGATAGCTCTGGGTTCAATTGCCTCAATAAATAAAGTGGGAGACCATGGAAGGAGGCACCTCACATTAACTTTAGTCTTCCCATGCATGTGCACACATGTACTGACACATGAGAACACATACACACATGCAAACATGTATGTATACACATGCATATCACATATGCATACATGTAAAACAAAACAAGATGTGTCTGAATTGAACATACACAGACATTTTCCTTGTCTATTGCTTAGATAACATTTGTGTATCAAACATTTACATATTATTTACAATATACTGGGTATTATGAGTAATCTAGAGATAATCTAATATATACAGAACAATTTATATAGATTATATGAAAGTATGACATTTTACATAAGGGACGTGAACATTCTCATGTTTTGGTGTCCATGGGGAATACTTAAACCAATGCCCTGATGACACCAGAGGATGACTGTATATCTTCAATTCTTTGAGGACAAAAGCTTCTGTCCTGCACACACGGATGATCAGTTAGTGGGCAGGTC
Source organism: Mus minutoides (assembly GCA_902729485.2). Classification (NCBI taxonomy): domain Eukaryota; kingdom Metazoa; phylum Chordata; class Mammalia; order Rodentia; family Muridae; genus Mus; species Mus minutoides. The sequence continues at coordinate 5,431,536 of LR756420.1, forward strand.
TATGAATGAATGACAGAGTCCAGTTTAGAGGAGAAGAAGAGTGGTCACAGAGTCTCCTACCATGTCCCTTTCAGAGGGGAAGAGTGGTCACAGAGTCTCCTACCATGTCCCTCTCAGAGAGGCGCTTGCTTGGGAGCAAGACTTCCTCAGTCACCAGCAATCTAAGGACTTGATGGTCAGAGCTCCAGAAAGAGAAGAACATTAAAAAAGCCAGGAAAGAGTGCTTAAGATGTGACTTGGGGTTAAAAGAACAACACAGTAAATGCCTAGAGGCTGACCTCACTAACGATTTAAAACAATAAACACAAGCAAGGCAATGGGCTTAGGCTGGTTCATAAACATCCCAAGATGTCTCTTCCCTTTGTCCTATGTATTTGAATGGCCAGGAAAATAAAAATTATTTTTAAGCTAATTCAACAGGTCAAGAAGGAAAATAAGAATTAAAAGCACTCTTAACCTAGCAAACCACCAAGATCTATAAAACACTTTTCATGTTTCTGCTTAAGAGCAAAAGCTTGGTTAAAAATATTTTCATCTTTTAACAATATAAAAATCCTATATAGCTCAAATTCTTCTACTCCTATGTAAAACAAAGGGCTGTGGGAACTGATTTGTTGGTGCAATCCTTGATGATAATCACAGGTTTCATCAAATAGTATGTGTATACTGGTGAGATTTGATCAGTAAAAACATTAAATCCAAATAATAAAATCAACCTTCAGCTCTGGTGGTCTTCACCCAGGCTGCAGGCCCAGTGACTCTGGAAGAGCACACCGCACACACTTGCAGCAGCCTGCAGAGCACACCGCACACACTCGCTATGGAAACCAAGTCAAACGAAACCGTTGACCTTGGTCCCCTCATCTTTAAAATGAAAATCCTGCAGCGTGGTAGTGACGGCACCTCGTAGGGCTGCTGTAGGCATTATGTGACGCTGAGGACTAACTCAGGAAAACTAAGGACAGGAGTGACTAACAGGAGAGCGGCTGCCAGGGTGAAGGGGAGGACAGAGGCAAAAGCAACACAGTCCCCAAGAAGAAGGGACCCATGGGTCCCAGACTCCTGCTGGCTATATGCTCAGGAGTCATTAAAGCTTTTAAAATAAGTGGATAACAGGAGAGAAATGCAGGGCCAGTAACTACTACTATGGAACACAGAGGACCCAGGGCTTAAGGGCCAGACAACGCTGCTGGTCAACCTTGCTTAGGGGCAACGCCAGGAGCTGAGAGAAACAGACAACTACGGTATCTCAGAGGAGGCAAATTTCCTGTGCAGCAGCAAGAGTATCTGAGTCTGTTTCTGGTTCTTAGGGTTTAAGAATGGAACAGACATATGAAAAATAGATTCCAGAAAGAATAGAAATTAAGAGTTAAGAAGCAGGTGGGGCTCAGTGGTAGGATGTTTGCCCTGCCTGCTCAAGGCTCTGTTTTCCAGACTAACATTGCAAATTAATAAGTAAATCTGAGAATATGTAACAGGTAAATAACAGGGAAACCCAAATTGAAAAATGTCTTGAAAAAAACAAAACAAACAAACAACAACAACAACAACCCCCCCCCACACACACACAGGTTCCTCAGGAAAAAAAAAACAAAACAGTTTCAAAAGGTCACTTGCAAATGGTTCCATTTCAGTGAAATGTCCCCCACAATGGGGGAACTGGAAGAGACAGAAGCAGCCTGGTGTTGGCTAAGGGCCTGAGGGGCTGACAGGGTGTTCAGAAGAGACATAGGCATCTTAACAATGAGTTAAACAAGCATAAAGGGAAAATGCAGTCCCAGGCTGTCTACTGTGGAGGACTAGGAGACAGCAAGGCTTAAAAGACCAGAAGCAGCTACCCAGGACAACTGCCAACAGATGTCTGTGGCTTGATGGACCGACCTGTCAAATACAGTTGTGGTAATGGTTACACAACTCTTGAATACACTAGAAATCATGGAATTTCAGACTTTAGAGAATTATTCCTCAACAAATCAAAAATGTTTTAAAAACAAAAAGAAATAAAACTAAGTGAAGCCCAGCATGCTGTGGGAGCGCTGACATTCCAAGAAGAAAAAAAGCCAGGAAGAAATACCCAAGCATCGAGGATTCAAAGCATGGGTGTCAAGTAAAGGGGGAAACTGTTTCTTAAAAAGAACTTAGATAGGGGGCTGGTGAGATGGCTCAGCGGGTAAGAGCACCCGACTGCTCTTCCGAAGGTGATAAGTTCAAATCCCAGCAACCACATGGTGGCTCATAACCATCCGATCTGGCTCCCTCTTCTGGAGTGTCTGAAGACAGCTACAGTGTACTTACGTATAATAAATAAAATAAATCTTTAAAAAAAAAAAAGAACTTAGATGTCTCGAAAAACAAACAAAAAAACAAAAAAAGGAACTTAGAAATAGATAATGTGGTAGAGCTAAGGAAGAAAAACATATAAATAAAAAATAGTGCTAAATAACCTTGAAGAACTGAAAATTGTACATGGCAAGAATTCAAAAGTCTTCGAGAGATTAAACTCACAAAACATAACTTGACCTTCACAAGCTATCTCTAAGAATCCCCAGATCTGTGATTCTCACATTTGTAGTGTAGCCAGAAAGATTGGGCCAACACCCAGCTGGGGTGTTAGCCTGCTAACACAGCTCCTCCACAGCATGTGGGCACCACAGTCTCACAGCGGCCACAAAGGCAGGAGCTCTGAGGCTGGCTCTCCCTCACCCAGGCATGTGTCCGTGGGCGAGGGCATTTCTGCTGATTCATGAGCCCCGGCACCTGCAACCACACCTCTGAGCAGCATCTTCCTCTGGGAAGGATGGTGCATAGATCCACAGACCACAGGTGCCTTGGGTTATATAAAGGGATGACAGGATTCTAAAGTACCTGATTAACCCTTTGAGTAGCCACCCACGGCTTCAGCATTGGTTGCTTTGTAGAATGTCAATTTGAGTTTCTGATTTTCTTCTAAATCACACCGCAGTTAGAGGGACAGGCCTGCTGCAAATTCCCCACTTTAAAAATCATCAGGGTCTATCTCCCTGTCTCTGTCTCTACCCCCTACCCCGGTGGGGTGTGTGTGTGTGTGTATGTGTGTGTGTGTGTTTTGGATATTTTGTCTGCGAGTCTATCTGTGTACCATGTGGGTACCTGGTACTGCATAGGCCAGAGGAGGGTACTGAGTCCCCTGGGACTGAGTTACAGATAGTAGTGAACCATCTTGTAGGTGATGGGAATCCACCCAGGTCCTCTGGAAGAGCAGCCAGTGCTCTTAACCACTGAGCCAGCTCTTTCTTTCCCACGAGCACTCTGAGTCAGGGCTGCTCCAGTGTTGTTTTTCAGACTGCATTTACTTGTTTGTGGGGCACATGGCAGAGTCAAGTCCCCAACTCTTTATTGTTGTTTGAGTCCTATGGATTAGACTGACCCAGACTATAGCTGAGCTGTGTCTCTGACCCTCATTATACTGTTTTTGACAATGTCTCACTGAATTGCCCAGGCTGGCTTTGAACTGACTCGGTAGTTGAGGCTTTGGGGTGGCAATTCTCCTGCAGAGCCTGCCAAGTAGCAGGAATCACAGCTACTGACCTTGTTCCAAACCCTGTTCCTTGTAAACACCTCCAAGATCTCCGATTTCATCTGTGCAAGAGCAGCAGTCGCTCATTTTCTCTCTTCAGGAGAATCAAAACTATCTATGGGAGTCTGAACAGTGTGATGTGATAGGTTGTGATATATCTATGTGACAGGTTGTTTGGTATCCAAGACTTAAACCTCCAAGACACTGCTTGTGCACACATGCAGCTGATCCTCTGGTCTGAGGGACGGTCGGGGAGCAGAGAACCCCGGCACAGTAGGACTGTTATGGGCACCTTCAGAAATCACATCTACGCTGCAGACTCATGCACAAGCTGAAAGCAAAAGCAAGGGCTTGGGTGCCCGCCCTTGTGTGCTCACAGCTCACAGCAAACACCAATAGGGATGGACCTCACTCACAAGAGGAGGCTGGAGGAACCCTCAGAGGCTCCGTGACCACATGGTTGGCGACTACTGAACTTCACTGCAGACCCTGGGAGAACAGCTTCAGGGAGAGAAGGAAAGGGGGCAGAAGCCCAGGAAGGAAAGTTCCAGAAGAGGAGAGGTGCTCGCCCCTGAGAACACAGTACTCAGAGAAGTTAGTGCCACAGGAAAGCACACTCTACTTAAAGCTGTGCCTGGCTTCGTTGAAGCAAACCTAGTGTACACCAACATGTAACGGGATCCCAGGATGACCCAGTGTACACCAACATGTGAAGGGATCCCAGGATGACCTAGTGTACACCAACATGTGAAGGGATCCCAGGATGACCCAGTGTACACCAACATGTGAAGGGATCCCAGGATGACCTAGTGTACACCAACATGTGAAGGGATCCCAGGATGACCTAGTGTACACCAACATGTGAAGGGATCCTAGGATGACCCAGTGTACACCAACATGTGAAGGGATCCCAGGATGACCTAGTGTACACCAACATGTAACAGGATCCCAGGATGACCTAGTGTACACCAACATGTAATGGAATCCTAGGATGACCTAGTGTACACCAACATGTGAAGGGATCCCAGGATGACCTAGTGTACACCAACATGTAATGGAATCCTAGGATGACCTAGTGTACACCAACATGTGAAGGGATCCCAGGATGACCTAGTGTA
>LR756420.1:5436474-5451474 GCA_902729485.2 Mus minutoides
ACACACACACACACACACACACTCACACATATGTACTACTAATAATTCATATGATGACATCACCTTACAGGTACTCTTTCTAGAAGTTGCTGTCTTTGTAGAGCATTCATTCTCTTTGAGATTTAATCATATTGATATATGAGATTTATGTTCACCAATTTTCAATATTGTGAGGTTTCCTACTGAATAAATGTTCTACAATTTTAAAGAAAAAAAAAACTTGTAGCATTAGCAGACACCAACTCTGAACTCCTGAGTCCAGCTAAAATAAGAAATATGCCAAGCATGACTATAATCCTGTAATCATAGCATGTGAGAGTTGAGGCAGGGGGATTCATGAGACCATCTTAAACTCAATATATTAGGATTAAAATATACAAAATACCACTGTGAGACTTGCCTGGGATACATAGCTTCGGCACAATGTAAGACCTAGAAGAGGATTCAGACAGAGAGAGCTTGTGTTCATGACTGCTTGCTGTCCGTTGAAGCTAATGTGCCTCATCTGCCATCAATAAGAAAGAGAAACAGCCACAGAAACACCGCCAGGACCTGGCTTACTCACCACCAAAGGTCAAAGGTAAGTCTCTGCCAGGTGGAATCAAATGCCCGAGGTAATGCTGATAAAAGGGTCCCAACACTTCAGCAGCATGGAGCGGGGCCAAGTTCTGGATCCAGAGGAAGAACTTCTACAGGGTCCCAGAAGTGAAGCAGGCTTCTCTTCAAGGCCCCGAGCTTGATGAAGGAACAGGTGATGGGTAGGGAGGCCAGTGGGCTAGATGGAGTAGACGTCTGCATTGTCTAATCCAGGGCCTCTAGCTGTATGCCAGTGCAGCATCAAACAAGGCAAGTATGATTGAGAATCTGGATTTGTTGTTTAATGCGATTTAAATTTTAAGCAGCTGCATAGGGCTATCAGCTACCATAACGAATAGCAAGGCTCCACATACACCCTAACTGCCAGGATTGCATGAGCTGGAGGCAGACCTTCTTATCGTTACTAAACAGCCACCAGGTTGTTAAAAACGAAAACAAAGGATGGGTAGAGAAGAAGTGTAACTAAATATGAAACCGTTAAAAATAAAAATTCTTGTTGTGGATAGCATTCAGAGGCCAATATTACAAGGTAGAAGAAATTTCTCTGTGCAGCCACTTGAGAAACAGACACAGCAGATTCATGAGGAATGTAGCTAACCTAAGAAGCAGGAACTGGAAGTACTGAACACATTGAAATATCTTCAGAAAAACTTAAATGAGATAAAAATTTGGTTTTAAAATGTAATTCAGGGGCTTGAGAGATGGCTCAGAGGGGTTAAAAGCACTGGCTACTCCTCTAGAGGAGCCAAGTTTAATTTCCAGTGCCTATTTGATGGCTCACAACTGACTGACTCCAGTTCCAGGAGATCTGACACTCTTTTCTGACCTTCATGAGTACCAGGCACACACGTGGAATACAGACATACATGTATGCAGGCAGAGAGTCATACGCATAAAACAAATAGATCTAAAAGATTTTTAACATAACTCGGAATCTGTATCTCTAGCGTGTGAGCTTGACACGATATTCTCAAAGATGATTCTGGTGTGAATATTTGTGAAATGTACCATCCTTTCTTCTTTGTTACAGACTCTACATTGTACTATTTGATTCCTAAAAATAGATAGAGACACAAACACTGAGCTCACTGATCTTTCACACCCATTACAAGGGACACATGTACTTCAACACACCACCACACAAATGACCATGTTGGGGGCCTGAATGTTTAACTAGGCACATGGTCCTAATGTTAATAGGATTGAGCCCAGAGAATGTGTTCCAAGAAAGGTTTCACTCCAAATTTAGAAAGCAGACAGAATCCAACTTGGGTCACCTCAATTCCTTCTGAACTTCAATGTCTCCTCCCACCTATTGTGTGACTGTCTAGCAACAGACACCAGGACTGTGAGCGCAGTATAACCCCATGGTGCATCACCAAGTCATAACTGGACACAAAAGACCAGGCTCCTGCTCAATGGCCTCTGTGCTCTTCTTAGCTGGAATGGCCCCAGTCGGATCGCATCATATGCGGGACTGTTTGGTGCCCAATTGGTGGAACTATTTGGCAAGCTGGTGTGGCCTTACTAGAGGAGGCGTGTCTCTGTCTCTCTTTCACTTCTTCCCTCCCTCCTTCCCCCTCTACCTTCTGGTTGTAAATCAAGACATACACCCTCAGCTACTGTTTCAGCACCATGCCTGCCCGCCTGCCTACTGCGTGTTCTCCATCAGGACAGTCACAGACACACTCTAAAGCTGTCAGAACTCAATAAACTCTTCCTTTTCTAAGTTACTTTGGTCATGGTATCTCTTCATAGCAAAAACAAAAAAAAAAAAAAAGTAACTAGGGACATAGATACTTAACAGAAATGTGGGTGACAGTATCTGGTTCCCTAGTTGCAGATCAGAAGTCCCTATATTGCAACATCTGGTCTATTTCTACAAGACCTTGCATGATGGGACCTCCACAAGGAAGAGCCAGTGTAAGACTCTTCCCCTTTTGGGGATGCACCCTAAGATCTCCGTGAGGTTCTTTGGAATATTTTAAATTCCCCTTTTGAGGATGCATCCTAAGATCTCCGTGAAGTTCTTTGGAATATTTTAAATTCCCCTTTTGGGGATGCATCCTAAGATCTCCGTGAGTTTCTTTGGAATATTTTAAATTCCCCTTTTGGGGATGCATCCTAAGATCTCCGTGAGGTTCTTTGGAATATTTTAAATTCCCTTAAACAGCCATAGTAACACATTCTGGAAGTAAGGCCAAGCCACAGGTCCTCACCGCTAGCAGACCCAGTGACTCCTTTTCATTAAACATTTATTATCTTTACTGCACACTTAAACTGTAATGCCCTCTTTCCAAAGTGGAAATAAAATCCAATTTATAGACAACATAATATTTAATCATTAAGACCATCAAAGACATTTCTAGCAAGTTTCCAAACGACCTCCTCTGCACAACCTTTAACCAGTTCCCTTCTGTAGAGAGTGAGTGTGCGTCAGGCAGGGGACGTGACCTCAAAGTCACTGAAAGCTGGCAAGAGCAGTACACACATGTAAGGTCTAGCACTTAGGAGGCAGCGGGAGGAGGGTCTGGGGTTCAAAGCCAGCCACAGCTTCTTGGCAAGTTCCAGGCCCCTGGGGGGGGGGGAGAGAGAGAGAGAGAGAGAGAGAGAGAGAGAGAGAGAGAGAGAGAAAATCCCACAGTTCTATGCATGTGTAAATGTGTGTGTAAAAACATGTATATGTCAAATACTGTATGTATGTCCATGTATATGTAAAATACACACATATAAGAGACCATTTAAAATGTAGACCATTTTAAAAAGGGGAAATTAACCCTTATCATTCATTATATCAATAAATAATACACTCTTAGAACCTATCAATAATGCGTTTTTACCCAAAGGAAGATGCTAACATGGCTAGGCCACCAAAATCACAGGTGTCCGTCCTACTGTCACAGAGTGGGGCAGAAATGGGCCTGAGGAAATGTGAGATTCAGCAGTGACAAGGGAGGTGGTTCTGGCAATGGGTCTGAGGAGCAGTGGGGCAGGTAGAAGCAGAAACAGAATGGTCCAGGGCAGCCAAGAGGACGGAAGAACTCAGGGTGGGAACGCTAGGTCAGATGCTTCTACAAAGACTGAGGAGGCCATCCAAAAAAAGACTCTGGGCCCAGCAAGTCTGTTGGGTGCATTGCTGAGGAGAGACTTCGAGGCAGGAAAGGGCACAGACTGGTGGGGCAGGCTGGCCTGTTGGAGGGAGGAGTGCAGAGTCAGTGTGGCCACGAAGTATGGCAGCAGACTGGAGTGCCATGGCGGCTCAGGAGGGTCAATGTGGTGAGAAGACTCAAGGGAGGAGGGGCTCACAGGCATAAGGAGATATCTAGGAGAAACGTCAAACAGAGGAAAGAGAGAACCTAACATCCTGATGAAGACGGAGCGGCAGCAGCAGGATTACACAAACCTCATGTAAAGGAAAGAAGAAAGAGAAACTCGGCAGTGACCCTCTCGTGCGTGGGCCTTAGGAAGAGTGTGACAAGGAATTCCTACTACTGAGCTTGGTTAAAGCATCGACTGGTTCTAACTAACGAGAACTATGTCATGGAGAGTTCAGTCTGCAGTTCTGAATGATTGGTACAAGATATCCCAAGGTTCCCACTGGAATAAAGGCTCTCAAGACAAAGAATCCTAGAATCTTCCAGATGAACATGCTGCCAACAGATGGCAGTGGGGACTAGTTCTTCCCAAGCTACCAGCAAAGAAATAGAAAGGCGTGCGAGAAGCCACTCTGTGGTGAGTGGATGGGTATCTCAAGAAAACAGTGATAGTCTCAGGGCTATGCTGGAGGTAAAACAGAGGTCAGGGCATAGAGTGACAATGTGCAGCTAATTCCTACAAAAACAGGTCTAATAACCCCATTTCTTTTTAGGAAGCAAAGGATCTGAATAGAATTTCTTAAAGAGGATGCACATTTAGTTAAAAAGCATGTGCATACAAAAACTGTTCAACATCATTAGTCATCAAGAATATACAAATACAACTACAATGAGCCTGGTATGAGAACTCTAGCCAACCTCTCAGGGCTAACAAAGTCATGGACATTAGAGGACAACCTACAACCACCACTTCACTAAGTCAGCAGAATCCCTAAGAACAGTCTAAGCATTTGCCCATGTACCCCAGATAAACCCTTATCAAGGAAACTTCTCCTTGAGGCAGATGAAAACCTCTACAGAAAACCACAGAGTTGTGGAGCATAGCCTCAAAGAACAAATGTGTCTACAAAACATTCCCGCACAGGGATCATTGTGAAAGGGGCAGAAGGATGTCAGAGCCAGTGGGGCAGGGTCTGCTGTGTGACTGGGTCTCCTGGTACGTCAGAAGCCAGACCCATAAAAACTTATTAACATGGCTGCCGGAATACAAGCTGAACAAAAATGACATCGATAAGCATTGCAAAGTGGGAGAGAAAGCCCGAAGGGCTTCAGCCCCATACAAAGAACCACAGGCAACCAAGGAACACTGGCAGCAGGAGAAGTGGTCTTCCGTGGGGACGAGCACACCAACTGGTTATCCAATATCAAATGGTCAGCTTTGAAGATACATACAAGTAACATTATACGGACTGAGCAGATTATATTTAGGAATATATATGTATATACTTACATTCATATAATAATAATTAGTGAGAAAAGAGGTCATAAATTTGAAAGAGAGGAAGCAGAGGTATATGGGAAGGAGGAGAGGCAGGAGAGAGGAGGGGAAATGTTGTAATTACATCTTAGTCTCAAACATTAAAAAACTAAAACCTACAATGCTGAGCTGGTAAGATGTGTCAGTGCATGAGCTGCTCATGTCTAAGGACCTGAGTTCAAACCCCAGAGTGTGGTAGAGGGAGAAGACTAACCCTCACAAGTTGTCCGTGACCTCCGTATGGAATGTGTCCACACACACACACAAAATGAATAGGGGGCTAAAGAAATGGTTTGGCAGTTAAGAACATCTGTTGTTTTTACAGAGGACCCAAGTTCAGTTCCCAGCACCTACACGGTGGTTCACAACCATCTTTAAGCCCAGTTCTAGGAGATCTGGTGCCTCCTTCTGACTTCTGAGGGCATCAGGCACACATGTACTGTGCATACATATATGTAGGCTGTAGTGGCTATCCCTGGTTGTCAACTTGATTATATTTGGAATGAGCTACAATCCAGAATTGGAAGGCTCACCAGTGACCCTAACCTGGAGGCTTGGAGATAGAAGTTTCTGATCTGGATCTTGGTTTGGAGATCTTGATAGCATAGCGGCTATGGATTCCAGAAGATTAAGACAGAGAGATCTTGGCGCACACCTTTAACCTGTTAAGGGTGTGATGGCACACATCTTTAATCTGGGCTACACCTTCTGCTGGAGATCATATAAGGACACTGGAAGAAGGGAGACTAGCACTCGCTCCTTCGCCTGTTCGCCGTGTGGGACTGAGTAACTGCTAGATCCTTGGACTTCCATTCACAGCTACTACTGAACCATCGTTGGGAATTGGACTGCAGACTCTAAGTCATCAATAAATTCCTCTACTCTGTAAGTTCTGTGACTCTAGAGAATCCTAATTAATACATAGGCAAAGCCTTCTAAAGTATAAATAAAATATTTTATATTATATATATATATATAATAAATACATCTTTCAAAAAATTAAAAATAATGAATAAATCAATTAATGTTTCCACCCCCTAAGAGGGGGACAACCAAAATCAAAGATGACAGTGAGCATTAGTGAGGATGAGGACAAAATGGAAGTCCCACACTCTGCTGATAAGAGCATGAAACAATGCGGCTCCCACGGACAGCAGTCCAGCTGTTCCTCAAAATGCTAAACAGAGAGCTGCAATATGACCTAGGACTTCTACTCTGAGGAAGAGCGAGAAAGAAACTGTAGCCCTCACCCACAGAAAGACATGTAAACTAATGTCCACAGCACCATGGTTCATAACAAGCAGAAATTATCTAGCAGGCCACCAAACAGTGGCATGTCCACACATGAAATAACGTTCAGCCAGAGGAAGGAATGAAGCATGACACTTGTTACAACACAGTGAACCTTGAGAACAGACCCGAAAGGTCACACGGGGTATGGTTCCATCTACGTAAACATCCTGGAGAACAGTAGGGGAGACTTTTATAGGCTTCCAGTGCTCCTTACGACGCTACAGTGATTAGAACTGTGGGTACAGACACAAAGACAAACAATGTGACATCTGACTCACAAGGGAAGGGTGGCTCTGAGGACAGCACTGGGGTCAGAGTGGACAACGGCTGCTGACAGTTCCAATATGTACCTGAGACATCCTGCACTAATAATTTCAAAAATGCAAATTAAAACCCCATGAACTTCACTATATACTTATTAGTGTAAATTTAATAAATGAGACAGTAAGTTCTTCTGAGCCTCTGGAGTAACAGGAATTGTCAGAGAAATGGAGGTGGCAATTGGAAATGGGTTAATCATCATGGGGAACCTGCAGCCCTGAACCCAGTGACCTCAAGCCTGGATATTTGCTCTTGAGAAAGTAAACCTTGTATTAACACGGAACACTATATACCAATGTTTATAGCAACTCTATTCACAGCTGCCCAAACCTGGAAACAAATCTACTAGCCCTTCAGTGTGTGGCCAGATAAACACTATGGCTATCTATCCACACAATGGAACTCTGTTCAGCAGTACAAGGAGTATTACAGACAGACAAAACAGTTAGGATGGATCTCACAGGGAAGGAGACCAGTCATAAAGGCCACGCACCATGTGACTCCATCTCAGTGATGTGTTCCTAAAGGGAGCGGCCCAGAACTAGCCTATAAAAGGTCAGCACAAGGACAGCCTGACTGGCAAGGGAGGAGACTGCTCAGCATCCTGATTGAACTTGGTTGGGTTTTAACACATCTATAGATGTCAAGATAAAACAAAGCCACTTTACAAAAGAAAATTAGCAGAATAAAATTATTCAACCACAGTCATACAAGTGATACTTATGAGAAGCTAAAGTATCTATGCAAATCCAGCCTTGTGTGCGGTTCGGAGTAGCTCTGTTTGTTGAGCCAAGATATGGAAGCTGTCCAAATGTGCAGCAGCTGGTGAACGGATAAACTGTGGTACATCCACACTATGTATCGACTCAGTAGGAAGGAACTGAATAAATACTTCATCCATGCCACAGCACGGATGAACTTCACACTCCTAAGGCTAAGTAAAAGAAGTCAGACGTAAAAGGCCACACATTGCATCTCTCCAGTGACAAGAAATGCCTAGAAAAGACAAATGTAAGATAAAAAGTAGACTTGAGGCTTGGCTCTGGGGGCAGGCACTACCTGACAGTGAGCAGGAAGAGTCTTGTGAGTAATGGGAATGTTTTTAAACAGCTCTCTAAATTTTCTCCAAATAGGTGAACTGTACACTTGAACAGTGGGACTTCTTGGGGTACAAATGACACCTTAATAAAACTGTTAGAAATAGTGCTGAGGTGAGTAAATATCTTTATTTGTTCTAACGCAAACTTCCCCCCCAACAGTGCACAAGCACTCACACTCACACATGCGCGCGCGCACACACACACACACACACACACACACACGCACACCAGTGTCACGTGGATTACAGACATACATTTGAAAAGCTAAACAGAACATTTGGAAAACATAAGAAAAGACTTTTATGGCCTCAGAGGTAATAGGGGAATATGGCACAAAAAACACAGACCCATCAAGGAAAAGACTAATAAACATTGCACTAGGTTAAAATTCATGCCAATTGTCAACATTTGACCAAATGACCCAAAAAACAGCAATTTCATAGTAAAAAGGAAAGTCCAATATGAGAGAAGAATTACGGTTCACATATAACTCAATCTAAATAGAAAGAAATCCCCTCAAAATCAATGAGAACACAAAGCCAGGCACTGTGCAGAAACGAACAACACGTGCGCAGCCACAGGGAGCAAAGCCAGGCACTACGACCAACTGACTGTGAAAAGGCACTCAGCCAGGACGCAGCCCACCAGACGCAGCTACGCCATCCACCAGGGTGCCTAAAGTTAGATCTAGAAGCAGGTGGAGCTGTGGAGGCTTGAACACCCTGTGGGTGAGCATGCCAACGGTAAAGCAATCATTATTCCGCTCTCAGGCTGCCTGCTGGAATGCGGGACCCTCAGATCTGTGGTCCAACAGTTCCTGCTCTCACCGTTTGCTTGTCCAACAGAAGTGCAGGGCAGTGCAGAGCCAGGATGCTACAACATTGATAGGAACTCTGTAAAAGCCATAGATGGGCAAAGCCCAAACACCCACACAGGCTAGGGTGGGCTGATGATGTGGTCAGAGAATACACTGCAGTGTGAAAAAGAAATGACACCCACAAGCAGGAGGAATGATCTCATCAACAAAGAAGTCACCACAGAAACATACAGACTTCAGATTCCATTCATATGAAACTCAAATGCAGGCAGAAGCAGTCCGTGGGGTCAGAAGTCAGGACACAGGTTCCCGTTAGGAGGACATAGATAGAGGAAAAGGGGAAGTGGGATACTCTATTCTATTTGGATGATGCTTGTGGATAGCAGTTTATTTTGTGATAAGTCTCAAGCACTTTTTATGCATGGACATAGTACTTAAAAATAAAAAAGCACTTGCCACCTAAGAATGAGGGCTTGAGTTCCAATCCCCAGAAATACACTATGGCATGTACACACTGGCATTCACACACAAATGCACACACAGAACTAAACATAAAAATAACCATTCAAATGCTGCAGAGGCACAGGTATGACACAATAGCCGAGCCTTGACTAGCTCCTGGGGAAGGCAATAAAGGCTCACTGGACAATGGGGACATGAGAACATAAACACTTTATGAGAGAACTCTGCCAACATTAAATTCCTTTTCCACGATGTTTTAGATTGAACACAAGACCACAAACTTGCTAGGTAAGTGCTCTACCTCCAAGCTACGTCCTTAGCCCTCTGATTTTTAAATTTTGCTGGTGTGTGTGTGTGTGTGTCTTTTGACTGTCGGGTGGATATGCCTTGGCACATGTGTGGCAATCCGGAAACAACTTGGGAGCTGGTTCTCTTCTTTCACTGTGGCATCTGAGGAAAGAAGTCAGGCCATCAGGTTTACAGAACAAGTCCTTTTGCCTGCTAAGCTGTCATGCAAGCACTGCTTGGTAGCTGTTGTTTCTTTAAGGTTTTGTTATGTAGCACATGCTGGTTCACACTTACAGTCCTCCTGGGTGTGCACCACCATGCCTGACTCTGCTAAGTTTCTTTTGATTCTTTGTTTTGTCTATGCAGGAGAATATCCTTGTCCTCATAGGATACTTGCTAAAGAATTTGAAAGTACAGGGCCATGATGTCTACATTTTACTCTTTAATGGTTAAAAGGTTCCAAAAGGAAGTGTACAGAGCCACACGCAGTGGTGTGTAAGCACTCCCAGCTCCTCAAGGGGCTCAGGGAGAAGGATCTAATGCACACAGGAGTTGGAAGGCCAGCTAGGGCAAAACAGCAAGATCCACACAAGCACATATGTGTGCATGTATACAAGCATATTCAGGAAATAGATATGTACATACATACATGTGGCAGATGTTAACGATTAGTAAATCTAAGTAAGATGATATATCGTGTCTGTTATACTGGTCTCTCAACTTCTGTAGGTCTGAAAGTTGTCAAAATTAAAAAAGCTGGTGGAAAAAACACAAAACCAGGAACAAAGCAAAGAACAGGCACAGCAGACGGGCAAAGGCACATGTCTGCAGGCTCACACATGAGTAAGAAAACCAGAAACCAGAGTAAGGACATAGGCACTGGAAGGGGTAAGAACATGGAAAGGGATGGCTGCTCACTACAGATGGACTGGTAGATTCTGGCAGTCACTTGCCTATGACCAGACCGCACCATCTAATGTCTACATTAGATCTATGTACAGTCCATATCTGTATCATGTTCACAATTACTGTCAGGCTTATTGTTATTAGTTTTAGTTATGGGGGGTGTCAGTATGTGCATGAGTGCAGGGTCTGAGGAGGCCAAAGGCAGGGCTTCCCCTGGAGCAAGAGTTACTTACAGACATTTGTTAGCCTTCTGGTGTGGGTAATGGGAACCACTGAGCTATCTCTTTAAGTTTGAGCTGGTTATCTGGTTTATTACCAAGCTAACTATACCAGATTCTAAGCTGAAGGCAGGTCCTCTTCACAGGTAGGGTAGGTGAACCATGGACACTCTCACTGAAGGCCCTTGACAGGCTGGTGTCACTGTTACATTTCAGACCCCGGATTCAGGAATCAAAATGCCTGGGTTCCGACCCCAGCCCTATGGAGCCTGTGCAGCTGGGGGCAGCTACTTATCCTCTCCGTGTCTCAGCTTCTTAGTCTGGCAGGTTATAATATCGTCACCTGTCTTATAGACCTGACAGCATTAGATGAGTAAAGATTTATACCATGCTTACAAATGCAGCTGATATACATAAGCACTGACTCTAGCTTGTTAAAAAATGTTAAGAGGCCATGCAGTTGTGGCACACACCACTGATCCCAGTACATGGGAGGCAGAGACAGATGGATCTCTGACTTTGAGGCTAGCCTGGTCTACAGAGTGAGTTCTAGGACAGCCAGGACTACACAGAGAAACCCCGTCTCAAAACAACAACAACAACAACAACAAATGTTATGATCACTTGGTCACAGATGTAGACAGATAGAAGAGCCAAAGACTCCTGGCACCAGAGGATCTTCAGGTGAAAGAGCCTCCCTGGGCCAGCAAGGTAAGCTGGCACATCAGACACAGCACCTCCTGCTTCCAGCACTGGCTCTAAGACAGTGGAGAGGATGTGGTGCCTGCTCCCATCTAGAGCCTGTGCCAACTGTCTCTTGTGGTCTACGACACACACAGACTTCCAATTTAGCCAAAGAGACACACTGACTTCAGTACAGTCTACCTCTGTGAACTTGGCATCTATATCATTTTTTTATTTTTCTAATGTATTTTTATGTGTATGAGTGTTTTGCCTGTATGTCTGTGTGCCATGTGTATTACTATACCTGAAGAGGTTAGAAGAGGGTAATAGACCTCCTAGGACTAGAGTTACAGATGGTTGAGAGTTGCTTTGTGGGTATTAGGAATTGAGCCTGGGTCTTCTGGAAGAGCAACCAATATTCTTTACTGCTGGGCCATCTCTCCAACTGTTCTTAACTTCAAAATACAGTCAGTAGTAACCCAGTTCAAGCTAGAATATAGTGCCCTTATTCAGTACAAATATACTAATCCTCTCTCCAAAATAAAGTCCTGTACTCTGTTCTATTCAGCTCTCTTCTACCTAAGTCACACCCCTCAGCCCCCACGTGTGATCCAAGTTGTAAGACACTAGGCTAGAAAGCTGATCGTACCCCAAGGTTCAACCCTCCTACCATATGGGTGAAGTGAAACCCTTCAGCCTCTGGAATCTCTACCTAGTTACATCCATGACAACCCATGTCATTCTCTGAGATACACCATCTTCCTTGTACAGTGTCCCCATTCACTGTAGACTGAATGGAGATGTGCACCATCCTGAGAATGTGGTACTGCTCTGACTTACTATCTGGGGAAGCAGAGGGAATTCTCCATTTACCACCCCAGGCATGCAAAGACAAGTGCTGCCAGGGCACCCTGCTTATGCAGAACAGGCACCTGCATCTTTCTAATTACTTAATAGATAATATGCACTAATGTATGAATATTACTCTATACTAGTTATTGCTAAGTTGAAAGCTAATGTGAGTACAGTTGACAAGTTGAGTGATTATGATGTTCATAACCCCATTTATTTATTATACAAAAACATAAGCAGACATATTCTTCCCCCAAAACTTGTTTGCATGTCACTCCAACTATATGCAGAGAGGAGAAGATGTTTGGTGGTTGTCCTGACTCAGGGGACCTTCATCTCTTCTCCCTCAGGGACAAGCCATTCCTCAGAAGCTTGGCTGTGAGAACATGGCTTCCATCTCTGTTCAGCAGACAGACACAGCCCCTTCCTTGCATCTGCCACATCCCATTTCTCCATTTCTTTTGTTTCATTTTGGTGTTTTCTTTTGTTTTTGTTTTGAGACAGGGTTTCTCTGTGTAGCCCTGGCTGTTGTAGACCAGGTTGGCCTTGAACTCAGAAATCCGCCTGCCTCTGCCTCCCAAGTGCTGGGATTAAAGGCGTGCACCACCACTGTCCACATCCCATTTCTTATGACTAACTCATAGGAAACTTTATTCCCCCTCCAACATAAACCACACATTCTGGGGAGGCTTGTGTATCTAGCTGCTCCCTAAGATAAGCCATGTTGTCCACTCTGCAGAGCAGCCCTGTACTACGGAGCGTCATATAAGGCCTCCCTAACCACCCGCCCTTCATTCAAGCCCCTATATGACACACTCATCTCCTCTCCATTCCCACCACCTGCCCCTTAATTTCTTCTGAGTCTATGCAAATACTTTCTATCTACTTTACTGGTTTGAATTACTTCTCTTCCAAACCATCCTGCACGTTGTCAGTTAACAGTTATGCCTCTAAAATCTATTCAGTTGTTTCCTATTTAAAAGAAAAAAAAAAGCCAAGTGTGATAGCACACACCTTTCTTTTTTTTTTTTTTTTAAAGATTTATTTTATTTATTATATTTAAGTACACTGTAGCTGTCTTCAGACACTCCAGAAGAGGGAGCCAGATCTCGTTACGGATGGTTGTGAGCCACCATGTGGTTGCTGGGATTTGAACTTATCACCTTCGGAAGAGCAGTCGGGTGCTCTTACCCGCTGAGCCATCTCACCAGCCCCAGCACACACCTTTCAACCCAGCATGTGAGATGCAGAGGCAGGTGGATCTCTGTGAGTTTGAGGCTAGCCTGGTCTACAGAGTGAGTTCTAGGATATCCAGGACTACACAGAGAAACCCTGTCTGAAAATGCTTTTTAAAAAGTTGATAAAAGTAACAGCAAGAACAGCACGTGCAGCTAACCTCTGGAGAACGCGTGTCGCTGGCAGAAGCCCTGTATCCTCACCGCCTTCAGCCCTCGCCAGTCTTTGACAGGTACTGCTACAGAGCTTGCTAACAAAGCAAAGCATAAACCCCAATATGGTTCACAAAGACATTTACAACTCCGCCTGCGCAGCTGTTCCACTCCACCGACCTCCTGAGTCCTCTGCTGTGTGAGGTGCTGGTTTTCACAAGGCCTGTACATTCTTGGCCTCCTGCTGTCTCCTGGCCTTTTAGGTATTCCACTAATGTTGCCATGGTCATTTTCCTAAGGGTTTTAAGTGTTTTTTTTCTGAAATAACTGAATTTAACATATTCTTCCACATAAAAAATTCCAGGGATATCCCCAAAGCAGTCTGAAGTGCTGGATTCTGTGACCAAAATCTGGCCCACTATTTGGTGAGTTTTGTCCACCAAGACAGAGCTCCTGGGCCTCATATGCGTAAAGAGCTAGTGTAACCTGTCTTGACCGGTATGATGCTGTTGAAGCATCTCTGTCTGCCTCTGGCTCTCTCATTTTTAGTAACCAGTGAAGCCTACCTAGCAGGAGGAGGTCATTAGTGTAACGCTCCCAGGACATCTGTTTTGCAAGCACAAGACTGTTTTTCAGAAAGCACTGAATAGAGTTACATTTTCTGGTTTCTGCCTCACTTAGAAAGGAACCCACTCCTAAAGATGACTGACATCCCATAATGAGCATTTCAGAAGTGTCAAAAAGACATTGTGTCAGACATTGATTCCAAGCCAAAGTGTTACAACAGGTATTCTGGCCTGCTGACTGAGCTGTAATTGGTAATGGTGCCTGGTGGTACTTCAGATCTCCATTACCTCATGTGGTTTCTTCCAATGAGACAGGTAAGACATTCTGCCCTGAGCAGCTATGGGGGCCCTCATGCCTCAGGAGATGCTTCTAAGTTACAGGTAAACTCCCACCTAACACTTCAGGGTGGATAACACAGCACAAGACAGAAACCACACTCCTCAGAGAGTCATGTTCCGAAGCACCAAGGACCAGTCAGCCCTACAGAGCTTCGCCACAGCAGCAGAGGCAGAGCTCCTGTCAGCATGGGCCATGCCGACTCTAGCTCAGTCTCTACTTTTATCTTCTGGAAGAATCCTTTCTAAATGTCTCCTGTATTTTTAGACCCACAGCCAATGCAAGGGATACCTGACTCTGATAGTTATCAAGTCTGGAATCAAGAATAAAATGCAGTGAGTTCCATCCTTATAAATTACTTAAGCCAGTGCTAGTGTAAAAAGAGAAAAATAACATGTAAAGAAAATGTGATTCTTTGTAAGTTTCAGCTAAAATCTTCCTTTTGCCTTTGTTTTAAAAAGAAAAAGGAGTGGCTATGCAGGAGATGGCTCGTTGGGTGAAAGTTCTTGCTGCAAAGCTTGATGACCTGACTTTGGATC